>JAODAL010032452.1:0-46912 GCA_025379985.1 Phyllomedusa bahiana
GGGGTGGGGGGAGGAGGAGGACGGAACAGGGGGTTGACAGGGGTTTGGGGGCCCCCGGGCGTCGGCCCGGCCCTTTTTTTGGGCCAAGTTTTTCCCCTTTCCTTTCAACTCATGCTTCGCTGCATGGGGACAAAAACATTTTGGTGGTGGTTAACCACTTAAAAATTCTTGCCTCTACTTATACTTTTACGGCAAAAGCGGCATATGAAAACGCTGGGTGAACAAGGCTTGCTAAAAGAAGGCCCGGGCTTGAGGGGTTCCTGGCCCTTTTTTTGACGGGGGATAACCCTAGGAGCGGGGTTTGCACGACCATGGCTGCGGAATAAAATTTTCAGGGGAAACTTCTGCACCACCCCTCCCTTTTTTGTGGGGGGACCCGAAATTAAAACTACCCCCCCAACATCTTCCTCCCCGTCCATTTGATAAAGCGCTCGAAAGCAAATTTCTGCGGAAAAGACCGGAGGGAAAGGGGGCCAATTTTACGAAAAACATCATATCATAAAAACATTTTACTTGGTCGTCCGGGACTTTCGCACCCAGAAGCTGCGGCTACAACAAGGGGCACTCCCAAGGCTTTTCCGACCCCCAGGGGAAATTTTTGCCGTTTTGACCGTTTCCCTTTCCACCTCCTCTGTTTGGAAATCAGTAACGGGGCGTCAAGCAGACAAAAACATCCTCTTGTCTTTAAAAACCCCCTTTTCTGACCCCAACCGCTTTTTTGTCATAAAAGAGGCCCTTCAGACAAGGGTTACCCGGGGGGGGTGGGGGGTCCCCACCAGTTGACTTTTGGGGCTGCTTCATGTTGGACGGACTGATGAGGGTGAGGAAGACATTTGTGGCCGTGACTGGGAGGACGAGGATTTAAGATTTGCTAGATGCGGGTTGCATTAACCACTAAAGGGAAACAGTTTTGGCGACGTTTTCTTTACTTAGATTCCCCGGGCCCTGACCCAGCGAGACAGCCCTGACGCCCCGCAACTGAAAAACCCGGGGCCATGCGTGTTGTCGCCACACTAAAAGGAGCCCCTTTCTCTCGTACCTCTACCTCCATGTGCTACCCCCCCTTCTTTGCTCGCTACCACCTGCATTTTTCCCCCCATGTTCAAAAAAATAAAAATTTTTAAAGGTATAGAATAGTTTTGGAAAAAACTCTTTTTAAAAGAAAGGGAAATCACAGCTATTCCCCAAAACCCTCTAATCAAACAAAATTTTCTGGAAATTTAAATTTAACTGCCCAAAGGGGTCTATCAACAAAACTGGACGGGGAAAAAATCCCCAAAAAAAAAAGTATCGGGTTTTTTTTTTGTATAAAAAAAATGGTATTTTTTGGGACCTTTCAATTCACCTGTGGTGAATAAAAGAATTGCTGTTTTAAATTTACCCTAGATCTGCGTCAAAAGAACAATGCTGGGGGCCCCCAAAAGTCAAAAAAAACGTAATGTTTTTGTTTTTGGGATAATAAACTGTTTTTTTTTTGCACCTTTTTTAAATTTACCTGTGGTGGAAAAAAGAAATTTCTGTTTTAAAATTTACGTAGATTTCAGCGTCAATGGGAAAAATGCTGGTGGCAAAAGTCAAAAAACACGTAACTTTTGTTTTGTAAATAAACGGTATTTTTTTGCCCCCTTTAAAATTTACCTTGGTGAATAAGAATTGCTGTTTTTTTATTTACGTAGATGCTGCGTCAATGAAAATGCCCGGGTGCGGGAAAAGCAAAAAACACGTAACTGTTTTTGTTTTGGTAAATAAACGTTTTTTTTTTGCACCTTTTAATTCACCTGGGTGAATATAAAAAATTTTCTGTTTTAAAAATTTACGAAAAATGCTGCGTCAATGAACAGGGTGGGGCGCAAAAGTCAAAAAACCCCCAACTTTATGTTTTGGGATAAAAACGATATTTTTTGCACCTTTTAATTACCTTTGGGGGAATATAAATTTCCCTTTTTTAAAATTTTCGTAGATGCTGCTCAATGAACAATGCTGGGGGGCAAAGTTAAAAAAAAACGTAACTGTTATGTTTTTTAAAAAATAAAAAGGGAATTTTTTTTCACCTTTTAAAATTTACCTGTGGGAATATAGAATTGCGTTTTTTGATTTACGAGATGTTTCGTCAATGAAACAATGCGGGGGGCGCAAAATCAAAAAACACGTAACTGGATGTTTTTTGTACGATACACGTTTTTTTGGGAAAAAACAACCCGTGGGTGACTACAAGATTCCCGGAATTTTAATTTTAATGCAAAGGGGGATATATCCAAAATCACAGGTTGGGAATGGGTTAAAAAATTTAACACCCATCTGAAATTTATACTGATAAAAAAGTTTGGAAATTTTTGCAGCTAACAAAGGGGACTGCATTACTTAAAAAAAAAAAAATTTTTAAAAAGTTTATCCAATTTTAAGTTTTCAGGCTGCCCAATATCCAGGGAAAAATTTTTAATTTGCAAACCTGTTTTAATTTAAAAAAAATTCCAAATACAATGTCTTTCACTAATTTTTTGTGAACTTTTTCCAATTTCTTTATAGATAGAGCTTGTTTGTTGCGGCCCCCGGGGCCCCCCCCCCCCCCCCCTCCCCCGCCGTGAATTTAAAAACGGGAGATTTCCCGCTTTAAAATTCTCAAACTAACTACATAAAATTTTTCAAATCTTAATCTAACTAAATTTGGGAAAGGGTCACAGCTAATAAGGGAAAAGGGGTTTTTTCTGTCAGAAATAGACAATTTCGCTGATGCTGGGGGGGGGCACTTGGCGGCAAGGGGGGTACCCTATGGGGAAGGGTGAGAGCACGGGCTAAACAGGAAACGCTGTTCTATTTTAAAAAGAGGGCCCGTGATTTTTCAAGCAAATCGAAACCATACACATCCCAGTCATGACGTCGCACACACATCTCACCCTGCTCTATTCTGTAATCTGATTTGCTGGCCGCCAAAATTACAGGAAGCGCTGAAAAAGGCGCGATCTTAATAGATGATGCTCAGATTTTAACCTTAATTATCGCATGATCTGGAAATTTCGATCACCATAAAAACCTTGCCGATTTCAACTTTGTCGATAAAAATCGCTCAACACTAAATATGATATATGTTTAATAGTCTGTTTATCTGTTTTAGTTGTGTCAGAACAGACACAACACTAACATAAGAAAAACAGAAGGTGTAAGTTGCAGTTTCTTCTAAACTGTAGGTTGTTTCATTCACCACTGCTGGATAAATGATTCAAATAGCGCTTCTAACAATCAGTGAAAAAATCCATACAAATAAAATGCTTTATTTATTATGGTCTTCAGTAGCACTATTTGTCTTTTATTTTTGCAGGAATATTGTTGAATCTACAGCAGAGCTACTATCACAGAAATTGCTGAAAATTTGTTCTGGCTGTAATAAAAGGTATCACAAAATGCATTGCATGTATTCAGTAATGGCACTAGCTTCCATCAGCAGTATAATACATCTTGCCGCAGTATAAAAATAGTTCAGGAATGGTTTAAAGAACATGACAAAGAGTTTAGGATGTTGGTATGCCTTTAAATTCCTTAGATCTCAATCTGATCCAGTCTGATTCATGGAAACTCCATCTCTCATTTTACAAAATGTAAGGAATCTAGAGTTAATATCTTGGCCCCTGATTTCTTTAAAATTGTGGATCTTACGTGTTCATGGTTCAGTGCTGTTATGGCCAAATGTGAATTATCTACATAATATTTAGTTATATGTTATGGTTGATCAGTATATATTTTATATGGTAGTTATAGACATAGTAAAGTTTACCTTGACAAGGCGATCCTATTGCAACATGCTATCTGTTCTTAGGTCACAACAAAAGCCATTGAACAGCTTTGAAAAAGTTGAGAACTTTTTGCGCCATGGTATCACAATGCATTAATTGCCAAGTTAAGCTTTTCTGCATTTTATATTCCAACTTCAAATGAACAATAAGCACTTCGTACCCCAGGATAGTCACGGCAATCGCCGGACCCCACCTCCCAACAGTTCAGCTTAACACATATATATTCATGCCGCGAAAATGTCACTCCATTCTTCTCATTCTTATTTCGTTAAATCTCTTTAATGTAGATACTTTAAAATCTCCATCACAAATGTAATAGCCGAATTTTCAACATATGAATATATTAATAAAGAAACTGGGATCCAATGTTCAGTCTCTGAGTCTTAAGTCCTGGCATGTTCGCCTGCAAGTCTTGTGCAATATAGTATCATCAAGGCCAAGCAACCTTACAACTGGCTGCAGTGTTCATCATGCCCAACTCGCAACGTTTCGGGGGAAGGACATGCCCCCTTTCTCAAGCGTAAGCAGGATCCTAAACTGACGGTATATAAAGCGACAGCCTATGAACACACTTCAATACAAAATTTACACGAAACATTCACAATAGAACAAACAATACCAACAAAGACAAAAGTCCTGTGAAACTCATCATAATTATTTAAAATACAGCATCTAAAGTAACTCCTGCTCTGCCCTCAGCCTTTGCCAATGCTTATTATGGCTTCTCAAGGAACTACTTAGCAGACCACGCATGTCCTAATTTCACTATAGATGTATAGGGGCAGAAGCACAAGGGACAGGAGATACTAAGCACGTGAGTGAGTGATGGAGGGCATTATATCGATAAGAGAAAGAAATGTGGCGAATCGACGGTGGCTAGGCATTTCTTTGAGAGTAGACACAATGTGACTTATGCTGGTGCATATTGGAAGAAATTGAGGGAAATGACCCCGAACAGATTACACTATGGCTATTGCAGTGTGAGGTATTTTGGATATATAAGTTATATGCACTTACTCCGAAGGGGTGAAATGAGGCGTGTCACTGGAACGTATTTCTTTAAGATTGGCAGCAATGCATTATTTCGTGCTTAGAATATATATGTGTTAAGCATTTTTTATTCCACCAAAATAGATTTTTTCTACAAAATAAAATCATGTTCTTATTTTTTTTCTTTTGGTTCCCCTATCATCAACAAATTAGCAACATCTGAATAGCATGAACTAACAGCTGGTCTTGCTAATTAGTACACGTGAGCCTTAAAGTCCTTTTTTAAAATCAAAGTGTTATCATATATTGAAATAGTGTTGATAGTAGCATGATTTTAATAAACCGGACATAAATGTAATACAATTGTAATACTATAATTTTGCATCGAACATTATATATATGTATAATATATATATATATAATATAGCAAGCTACCGCTCATGCTCTGAGTACGTGCCATCTTGGCCTGTCCTCGGGGGTTTTCTCTGCTTGGTGAATCGCCGTCTTTTGGTAAAAAACGGATTGGCAACTCCGACACAGGCCTTCAGTTAATCCTTGCTGGTCAGCCAGTTTTATTACACAGAAAAGGCATACAAATCAAACATTACACAAATAAAAACATCCATCAGGTAGGCCGCTATGCCGACTCAGTCTTTCACATAAACCTCGTACCCTGCTCTACTCAGTTGTCTGTGCCTACCCACACAGCACCAACGACCACAGTATTCTCACTGAATACTTTGTGGCTTTCCTCAAGCACACCGTGGGGACCAGAGCACTTCCTAGCTCCACTCCTGCTACCACTGGCCAGGTATCAGGCCACGACCACACCGATCACCTGGAAATAACAGGATATTTTTATAGCACATCACAGAGACTATGGCCCAAAACCAGAAAACATGGAACCTGGAGAATACCTGGGACGGGGAATCCGGGAACAGCCACCCACCCATCTGGCACTAGTTCCGTGGAAGCCAACCAAACACCCTGCTACCATACAGCTGTCAGCATCCAAGTTATAAAGTATTAAAATATAATGTTACATCACTACACAGTATTCCTTTAACAGGCTTAATAATGCAATAGATAAGCTGACACTTTTTACATGAGTTGTTAACATACTAAAAATGGAAATGTAAAAAAAACTTGCACCTTTAGCTGTCAAATTTTCTGTGAAGTAAAAAATGAATGAGTGTCACGACAGAGGTGTTTGAAACAGTTAAAAACATTTTGATCATAAATCTACTGATTAAAGAAAAACTTTCAAATAACATGAAAAGTAACATGATAACATTTGTTTGTCTTACATATTCACCTAGCTTCTTGAAGGTTGAAAAAGACACATGTCCATCAGGTTTAACTGATCACATTTCAATTACTTATAATTTAAGGTTAAGCTACTTATAACCCTCAATGTAATTTTATTTTAGTAATACTATAAAAAGTATTGCTGGACCATTTGTTGGAAGTATCTTGTCATAGTTATTTGTCATCTCCTACCAATTGAGGTATAGGTATATCTATATCATTGAATGCGACTAACTGTAAGGAATCCTATCTGTCACAAAAAATGATTTTGATTTAACTTCTTTATAAGAAAAAACCAAATTTTTAAATAGGTTTTTATTTGTGGTTATAGACATCATTAGTTTTCCTCCTTGCCTTCCAAGAATCATAACTAATTTTAGTTTTTTCCATCTACATCTTACATATGAGTGGCTTATATTTTGTGGACAAATGTACTTAATAATTATATCCATTCATGCAAACCAAAACAGAAATGTTGAAAGTGGGTCGAAATTGTGAAAAAAATGCTTGCGTCATATTTACAGAGGTTTTTTTTATGCCGTTCACTCTCCGATATAAATGATGTGTTCTCTGTTTTATAGAAGTTGATACAAATCGTGCAATATCAAACATATACAGTTTTTGTTATGTTTTGGTACTGTAAAACATTTTTTTCTAAATGTTTGCCACTGCGCCATTTTCTGTGACTAATCACTTTTTTGGTCACAGAATGAGGGTGAGGGTGAATTTTTTGCGGGTTAAAGTGTACTTTTTATTGGCACCAATTTGGAATACATGCAACTTTTTTACTGACCACACAAACATGATTCGACATTTTAGATTTCTCTGCTGCACCATGCCAATTGGCCCAGTCTGTCTCCCTCTTTTTTCGATCAGTACCTTCTTGCCCCCTTAAAACCATCATTCTGACACTTTAAAATCCCCCTAAGGAAACCACAACTCTTTTTGGATTAATTTGGCCCCAACAGCCATTTTATTAACAAATATAAATAACATGGAAATAGTATTTCAATTTAAATAACAAACAATGAATAACCAATCTGAAGAGGAAGGAGGTTCTTGTAGCTACAAAGATCTGACAACATATTGAACATAACCAGTGAACTAATCAGTTCATCAGCTCAGAGACACCAGAGATAACCGCTGATAGCAAATGAAACCAACTCCCCGGGGCCCCACCTTGAAAAATCGAAAATTGGGGAACCATAAGGCCTGAGTCGCTCACGTACGGTTTCATTTGGTGCGCTATTATTCTCAGCCATACTGCGCCGCCGAATTGTGTGCTGGTGCTGTAACGGCTGGAATCCCTGTCCCAGTCATTACGATAGATCCACGAGTACTTACTCTCAGCTTGAGCGGGAGAGAAATGACATTGCACATTATTTAGACACTGTCGAGTACGTCGCGCTTGAATCAAAGCATGTACTATGGGGCCGTCGATGTGCCGGGCCCCATCGTCCCGCCCCCGGCTGCATGGCAGCCAGCGAACAATAGCGGGGCGAAATATCCGTCCCCACAATTACGTCGGCACAATAAGCCATGTGTGAACATTGCCTAACAGTCTAGACGACATTCCTCCACCACCAATAATTAAACAAACTCCAAGAATCTTCTACTGCCAATGGCCCCCGTGACAATCATGACAAAAAATAAACATTGCCCAACAATCCCTACCATACCTGACTTCCACTTCAACTGATCACCAACAAAACAAGGAGATATGGGCCAAGTACAACTATATCCTTGCCTATACACAAGTCCCCTGGCTGACTGCTATCCTGCATGTTGTACACAGGGAAGCAGTGCCTAAGGTACCTTACACTGACATCTTCCTCCCACATATACGGTTAGGGTCTTATTGGAGTTGGGTCCTCCCTACCAGGGTGTGCCTGCTGTCTGACCCGGCTCTTTTTAGGGAAAAAGTAACTGGACCCTTTGGAATAACCTGGGTTTTTTTACTGATTAGTATCAAAATGCAGTCTTATGGTTATATAAGTTACAATTACAGATACATACAGTCTAACTAAACTACACAAATAACCTACACATAATTGTACTGTTCATGTCTTTTATTAAGCACATTGATTTAACATCCACAGTATGGTAAGAAAAAGTAAGTAAACCTTTGTATTAATGACTTCTGTAAGAGCTAATTGGCAAAATATATTTTTAGACATTGTAAACTGGAATTGGGGGTTTCACAGATGTTTTGTATATTAAGTAAGAGCACACAAAACCTGATAAGTGACAAATCTGTTCTTCTCAAAAAATTATAGTTAGAGATGGGCGAATCGATTCTACGAAGTGGAATTCCTTTATGAAATTATCTACATGAAACAACATTCGATTACAGTGAACAAATCGAGAAGTTTGGGTGATTCACTGGAAAGAAAGCGTGTTTTATTGATAAAATAGCTGCGAGCACATGGCGTTACATGGGGCAAAGAACCCTGGGAGGAAGAAAGGCGTAGCCTAAATGACATGTGCAGAGATGAAGCCAATCAGAGACCGGTGGGATTCTGTGATGTCACCGCACTATATAAGTCCGGGCGTGACGCTGGCAGTTCACACTGCTCTCACTGTGCTGTGTAGGGAAGCTGCTGCTGCAACGGTTATCTAAGCCTGTTGCTGTTGTATTCAGTTAAAGAAACAGCGTTTTTACAATCCAAATACCACTTAATTTTTGGCACCTCCTTTCATTTGCGCAATTTAGATCCAAGGGTTAATTAAGTGTTTTTCTGCTGTTGTGGTCACTAAAAGAAACAGTGTTTTTTCAACGCCAAAGAAGAAATTTTGCCTATAGCATAACTCATATCCGAAGGTTAATTACGAGTTTTTCTGTTGCTGTGCTCCGTAAAATACATGCTGTTTTAACACGCTATAAAGCTGGTAATTTTTGGCAGCACATTTCTTTTGCGCAATTTACATCGAAGGGTTAACTTAAGTATTTTTCTGCAGTTGTACTCAGTAAAACAAACAGTGTTTTTCAACACCAAAGAAGAAATTTTGCCTGTAGACAAATTCATATCATGGGAGCTGGTGCGCGTGCCGTCACCCCCCGCGGCCGCCTCCCTACCAGCATGGGGTCCGGCGCGGGTGCCGGCGCTGCCCGCGACCATCCCCCTGCTGCCCGGCCCCGGCGCCGGCTCACTTACCCGTCCACGCTCCTGTGCACGCTGCTCCTGCCTTTCCCGGCGCCGCGCGCGTACCCGCTGCTTAGGGAGCGCGCGCGACGGCTGGTCTGGATTTAAAGGGCCAGTGCACCGGTAATTAGTCAATTGCCGGCCGCTGGTCCTATATAAGGTGGACGCCCCCTGTACTCTCTGTCAGATTGTTGGTGTGCGTTCAGTGTCTTTACAGAGTGTTGGATTTCTGTAGTGATTACCCGTGTACCAGTCAGTTACGCTACGTTTCCTGACCTTGCCTGTTTGCCGCCTGCCCTGACCATCTGCCTGTCTCTGACCAAGAACCTCTGCTGCCTGCCCTGACCTTCTCCCTGTCCCCGACTACGTCTCTGGATTACGATTCTGTACCACGCATTACCCCGGCCGCCATCGCAAGCAAGTCACGTCAGGGGTAGCGACCCAGTAGCCTCTCGCCGCAGCAAAGTCCATCCCGCTTTGCGGCGGGCTCTCATGAATACCGGGGGCTACTTAGACTCCGCTCCCTGGCGTGGCTTAACTATCATCGCTTGTGGTGGTCCAGTGAATGTACCAAACCCGTTACAGTACAATCTGGCCATGGATTCCGCCAGGGTACCCATTCTCCGGGATTTCTCGACGGCTGTCGCCCAGCCTAGCCAGCGTATTGGCGAGCTCACGGCCATGATGCAGAACCTTGCGATCCATCTACCTCCGCCTGCGGCTGCTGCCGCCGCGTCAGCACCAGTTGCTCCTGCCACGGAACCATTCTTTATCTGCCACTTTCCTCACGCTATTGACGGTGATCCCAAGGAAGTGTGTGGCTTAATCAGGTCAATGCTCCATCCACATTGAGATGTTGGGCACCAATTCCCTACCAAGCAGGCTAAGGTGCCTTTATAATTAGCCTCTTATCGGGGGAAGCCTTGGCCTGGCACTCCGCTATGGGTGACGAGGAGATCCGTCGACAGCAAATCTGGCAAACCTTCCTCCAGGGGGTTCCGCACGTCTTCGAGGAAAACGGGCCACACCTCCTCCGACTGCCAGCTGCCTCTGACTCCGTCTCCGTCAGGCGACTCTACCGTGGGTTCAGTACTCGTGCAGTTCCGCCACCCTAGCCTCTGAATTGGCTGGGATAATGAGGCTTTGGTGGCGACCTTCTGGCACGGCCTCCCCGGGCGTATTCAAGACAAGCTCGCTGGTCGGGACCTGCCATCCGCTCTGGACGAACTGATTAGGTTGGCCACCAGAATTCACATTCGGTTAGCTGAGGTCGCAAGAGCTCCGGGGGGGGGACCCCCAAACGGGAGTCGCCCCGACCACGCAGGCTACTCGTTGGCTTTCCCAACGACCTCACTCCTCCGCCAATGGGTCCTGAGGACGTACCCAATGACAGGTCGAGCGAGGCCCACCTGACAGGAGGAATGCTGCAGTGTCGAGCAGAGCAAGCTGTGCTTCTATTGTGGTGGTTCTGGCCTCTTCATTGGGGGTCTGCTCCGGTGCGCTCACAGTAACTCTTCTCTTTTTTACCTTCCTATTTCTTTTTTTTTTTTTTTTATATTTTTTTCTTTTTCTGATGCTTTTTTTTTTTTTTTTTTTTTTTTTTTTTTATTTCTTTTTTTTCCTTTTTTTTTTTCCTCTTCCTTTTTTTATCAGCACTAGGGCTCGGTAGGTGAGGCAATCCCTAGTGTCAGTCGCGGCCTTCTTCCGCTGACCATTCCGTACTCTGTGGGTACACCTTTAAGCCACCGCCTTCCTTCATTCGGGTCGCTGTAAATTTTGTCAGCCATGCGCTGGTGTCCAATATTCGTCTCCGGTGAACCCTCTGCCAGAAACCCAGTTCGTCTCTCTGTCTCTGGCGAATGCTAAAGGACGCTTATTTGGTTCTGCACGGCGCCCTCACCTGCACGATTGGCGCTCTACACAAGGAGACTCTGAGACTTTTCGTTCTGCCTCGACTCCTCCTCTGAATCCTCCTGGGCCTCCCTGGTTGCAAGCCATGTTCTGAACTTAGACGGAACACGGCGAGTTTATCCGTTGAGGTCCCACATGCAACTCACATGTCTTCTGTACTCCGGTCCAGCTCCACGACCCGCTCTGGTAAAGTCTTCGAAGCCTCTACTGGGTCTGCCCGCCCATACCAGGGATATACGCCGACGTATTCTGAAAGACAGGAGTGTTGAGCGATTGCGTTGGCAATCGAGATCGATCGATGTCGTTAGTCGGCCGCTATCGATAAGTTTTTCGTTTAGTGAGCATCGATTATGCGCGATTGTACTTTAAAGTTATGGGAGAGCAACCAACACCTTCATATTACACCCAAACATGGGCTGGAGAAGCTGATAATTAACATCAACAACTGTCAAATTGTTACGTTATACATCTTAGGCAACACACTTAGGTATAAAGTCACAGAAAAAAAAGTCACAGAACCATTTTACTATCCCTTGGCTTGTACCACAGCATGACCCTTAAACTGCATCACCCACAATTCAAATGTGCCTGAAGGACAGTCATGATGTTGATCCATATGTTACTTGAAACTGGACTTGAATATCCTGGTCCTGGAACGACAGCTATGATTTAGCCCCAATTCATGGCATGACCCCACCATTTAAAAAGTGCGGAAATAGGTGTTTTCAACCACCTTTTTAGTTTCAGTGGACATGGACTATACATGTCCTGGCCAAGCATGTACCCCAAACCTGCATGGACCCCCACATTTAAAAAGTGCCGGAAAAAAGGTCTTTCAAACCATCATTTTAGTTTCACTGGACATTGACTTTAACCTGTTTCCTGGGGCCACAGCATGAGCCCCAAACCTGCGATGACCCCCACATTTCAAAAGAGTGCCGGGAAAAGGAGTCTTTCAACCACCATTTTAGTTGAAACTGGACAATTGACATAGATGCCCCATGTCCTGGGACACAGCATGAGCCCCAATCCTGATGACCACCACATTTATAAAAGTGCCGGAAAAGGAGGTCTTTCAACACCATTTTGTTTCATGGACATTGATATACCGTGTCCTGGGCCACAGCATGAGCCCCAAACATGCATGAACACCACAATTAAAGAAGTGCCGGAATAAAAGGAGTACTTTCATACCACATTTTAGTGAAACTGGACATTGACTATACCTGTCCTGGGCCAAGCATGCCCAGGCCGGAGTTACAGTCCGGGTGCGGTTCGAAAGCCAGGCTGGCGTACGTCATCTATCTATACACGCAGGTTAAAATGCCTGATGAGCAGCAACGGATAACTGTCGTGCTGATGCATGAGGGCTGGAAGCGGGAAAGTGTGAGAACTCAGCCTTCCTCTGTACACAGTCATACTGGGTAGCGCTGGCCCCTCCGTTTTGAGTGTTGGACCATTGAAGTTCACTTGGGAATTAATGGTGGTTAACGCTCTGTTACACCAGGTGCCCTTATCTTGGCATTCTTTTTCTAATTGTAATAACGTGTTGGAGGAAATGTTCTCTGTTTACTTGTTCTCTGTCCGTGACTCCATACTCCATGTCCTCTGAATAAACCTACATTGGTCAAGTTTTTGGTTGTCCTGTACTCCCTTGTACAATTCAGAGGATTTTTTTAACAGCTATTTTGTACAATGCAAGTTTTTGTACTTTAATTCTGAAAACCACATTTTTAATATAGGATGGAATCCCACCATGTCTTTGTTCTCATTTTTTTATTTATTAAAAGGGTTTGTCCTCTGTACAGGATTGATAGTTTGTTAAAGATCTTGCAAACAAGTCATTTTGCAATATGTGTCCATTAACAGTGTCCTACCTATTCTGTTTCTGACGGCCACCATCACCTTGAGCCACTCTTGAAATTGTGAAGAACAACTGTCTGTTTGAAACTACATTTTTTAGAATAGGTACCTTGTAGTATAGCTGCATGTCACAGCAAAATGCCCCCCAAAATTCAAGCATGACCTTGAGCCACTTTGGTCAATTGTGAAGAACAAATGTTGTTGAAAAACCAACATTTTTTAGAATAGGACCTGTAGTATAGCTGCATGTCACAGCAAATGCCCCAAAAATTCAAAAGCATGACCCTTGAGCCCACTTTGGTCAATTGTGAAAGAACAAATTTCTGTTGAAACAAACATTTTTTTTATAATAGGACCTGTAGTATTGATGCATTTCACGAGATTAAAAAACAAGCCCCCCCCGGGGGCCCCAAAATTATAAAAATGACGTCTCTGCCACTGTTAAAAATTGTGAGGGAGAAATGCCACTTAGATGCCACATTTCTGTTACCAAAGGGTACCATGATTATGGCTGTATATCACAGATACATGACCCCCTAAAAAAATTATAAAATTATAGACTTCTCAGCCACTATTAAAGTTTGTGGGGAGAAATGCCACTTAGAAGCCACATTTCTGTTCCAAAGGACCATAATTATAGCTGTATCTCCACAGCAAACATGACCCAAAAATTATAATATGACTTCTCAGCTCACTATTTAAATTGCTGAGGAAGAAATGCCACTTAGAAGTCAAATTCTGTCCAATGGACCTTGTTATTATTGCTGGTATCTCACTGCAACTGACCTCCAAAAACATTGACATGCCAAAAAACTTCTTAAGATAAAGTGAGTAAATGGAATACGGTGTTGTCATGAATCATTGCTGTCTTTTACAGTCTCCTCACAGCAAAAACCAGCAAAATGAACTGTTGGGAAAAGAGATAAAAAATTGCAGTAAGAATGATCATTTTAAAAAAAAGTTTTCAAGAGGACCATTTCTGTTGGAAAAAAGGAATTGTGAAGTAGATGGCAAACTAATCGGTGTCTCGGCAATTGGGCCACAACATCATCAGAGATCCATGACTGAATCATCTTGATGAATGTCAACGATCACAATTATCTGTGGAAATGACCGGATGCGTTGGTTGTAATGACTCCTACAGCTGTGCTGAAGGTTCGCTCAGATATGACGCTGGCTGCAGGGCAGGGACAACACCTCTATGGCGTGACGAGCCAAGCTCGGGCCATTCGTCCATTTTGGATACCCAGAGTCATTGGGTCCGGAACACATGCAAAAAACATGGTGTTGAGGATGCAGATAGTCAATTGAGTGCATCATGATCTTATGTGATCTTCTGTGTGTTGGATGTGTGCCGCATTGCACGCGTTGGTGAGGTGGTAAAAAAAAAGATTGCCAGAGGTCACCAATTTGGCTTCTGCCACCTTGCCTGCTGTGCCTGCCGACGCCTACTTGGCACCTCTATGCTGTCACGTCGCTGATGTTGTTCCACCGTGACTTTTGGGGAACGTGAAGCGTCGCAAAGATGTCTCCAGTTGTGATCAATCAGCAAGGTCTCATTTCGCATTTTACTTCTTATTTGGGTGGGGTGGAAGGAAAGTGCTGATTTTTGTTTTGTACCGGGGATCAGGAAGGTGGCCCACCCTGTAATCTGTTGTTTCAATTTTGATGGCCTTCATATGCGAGGATACTGATTGGAGGAAATGGAGCATCCAAACACTCATGTGAGAGATGGAGCCTTGATTTCACCCAAGCCTCTGGGTCGTGGGGAATAGCAAACTGATCTTCCTATTTCTCCTCCGCCTCAAATTTGCACCAACCTCTTTCCAAGGCAGGGACGGCGGTAACATCGGTGTCTAGAATTACTCCTCCTCCTCCTCCTCCTCCTGCTGGCCTCCGTCACAGCTTCTACAGCCTTGACTTGCCTGAGTGATGACACCCTGAGGATGTGATGCGCCACCTTGCCACTAGCTTGGACCCGAACCACTGCCTAATGAACCCGATGAAATTGTGAACTGTGGGGCCTTTTGGATTCGACGAGGAGAAATGGCTCGTGTCCGCTTCTGTGTCCGTCTCTCCTGGTCGTGGCGGGACTGATGGTTTCAGTGTGTCCAACAGATCTGTTCCGAACTAAGTTCACCACAATCTCATGCTGACTAGGGCATTTGGTCGGCACTGTCCATTTTGGTGGCTTCTTGACAAGACTGGCAAGGTTGGTGCAGAGCTCTTTCACCTGCCTCCACTCTCGGTGGTTCAACACCTCGAGGTCCGTACTGCTGCTTGTAGGCCATGTGTCACTGTATGCATTAATGGCATTGCGCTGATGCTTTCCACAATCGCTGGAGCATGTGGAGGGTGAATTCCCGTGTTTCCACATCAACAATGAGGACAGTTGTGGGGAGGCCGAGCTGACGCTGCAAACGCAGCCAGGCGGGACGAAGCAGGGTGGCGAACGGCGGAAGTGCGAACTAGACCTCGGCCTTCTTCAGCAGGCAGTCCAGGACCCGGGTAGCTCTTAGAAATTTTCGGGAAGGACAAGGTTCATGACATTGTGGAGGCAAGGGATGGTGCTTCATGCCTACCGATCTTAAGGGGGGGCAGCAGATTTCGCCCGTTATCGCACACCACCTTGCCTGGCACAAGGTTCTTGTCACCCGCGCGCTCGGTCTGTTGCCTTAAGAGCCGTCCACAGCTCTGTCTGTGTGTGGCGGTCTCCAGCAGATTAATTTCAACACGGCCTGGTGTGCTCTGGGCACGTGGATTCAACATGAGGACCTTGGGGGAAAGAGCTGCTAACCATCCCTGCAGTTTTGAAGAGCGTGCGCCGAGCTGAGATCCACCGTCACCCCAGAGACTCCACCCAGCTAACCCAGTGAAGCTGTCCCAGAGATATAGCGGCCATGGGCCGTGTTACTAGTCCATGTGTCGGTGGTTTTTTTTTTTTTGGGAGGGTAGGACTTTTTCGGACACAGATGCAGACAACGCGCTTGGAAATTTTAGGATGGCTGGCCTGGGCAGGGACGGCTTTTCTGGCAAAGAAATGCCTGCTCGGCATTGGGTTGGGGGCAAGCGAGGGCCATTGATGTGGCGGAACCAATCTGTGTCCAACAGACGGCAAAAGGCATTCATCTTCCAAGGCCAATGCCTAGCAATGCCGACATTCAGGCCTTTTGGCTTTGGGATGGTTTGGGTTAAAGTGTTTCTTCTGCTCCAACCTGGAAGGACAGAAGGCTGGGCCTAGACTGGCCGCTGTACGGCGTTGGAAGGTCTGTCAAATGGCGGAAGGAGAAGGGTGGATGGGTCTCTGGTTGGTGCTGGGGGTTACGTGGGCGGACGTGTGGAGGCTGAAGCGGAGGCTGATCCCTGATAGGACTCTGAGAGACTTGGGGCAGCTGAGGAATGCTTGGTGGTGGCGGGAGGAGGAGGAGGCGGAGACTGAGGGTTGTGACAGTGGTTGGAGGCCCGTCGTCGGTTCTGGCCTTTTTTGCCAGTCGTTCCCTCCATTTCAACTCATGCATTCGCTGCTTGTGACTTGAATGTTGGTGGTGGTAAAGCTTAAGGTTCTTGTCTACTTATGGTTTACGGCAAAGGCGGATATGATCATCGCTGGGTGAATTAGTGGCTTGCTCAAAGAAGGCCCAGGCTTGAAAGTGGTCCTGGACTTTTTGAGGCGATAAGCGAGGAGCGGGGTTTGCGCTGACGTGGCTGGCGGAAATCATATCATCGTACTTCTGAGTGCGCCCTCTCCCTTTTTGTGGCGGGCCCGTATTTGACACTACCCACATCATCTCCTCCTCGTCCAATGAAGCGATCGCAAGCATATTCTGCGGAAAAGACAGGATGGATCCGCACTGTCGTCATCATCATCCTCATCAACACAGGTGACGTGGTCGTCCTGACTTTCTGCATCCAGAAGCTGCATGGCAACAAGCACGGGGCAATGCAAGGCATTGCCGAGCCGCCGGATTTTTGTCGATGACCGGCTTCCTTCACACTCCTATGATGGCATCAGTAACTGGGCGTCAGAGCTGAGGAAAAATCAACCTTTTTGGCCTCTGATCTTTTAACATGCCTTCTGACCCCAACCGCATTTTTGTCATCCAAAGAGGTCTTCAGAAAATGGATATCACAGTGGGGTGGGTAACACGAGTTGGACAATTTGGCTGCTCATGTAGGAAGATACTGATGATGCTGATGACGACATTTGTGGCCGTGGACTGCGAGGACGAGGAGGTAAGACTGGCTTAGATGCCAGGTTGCTTAACCACGGAAGGACAGATTGGCGACGATGGTTCGTATTCGTTTACTTAGATTCACAGGGCCCTGACCCAGCGATGACTGGCCTGTCGGTCTGCTGCTGACGATCAGCTGGCGTGCGTGTTGTCGCAGCACGGAAGGAGCACCTTCTCTCGTACCTTACTCCATGTTGCTACCACCTCTTTGCTCGCTTACCACCTGCATTCGCTCATGTTCTAGAAATTAAATTTGAGAAGTATGGAATAGTTTTGGGAAAGTCTTTATTAAAGCGGCAAATCACAGGCTATTCTCAAATCCCTCTTATCAAAACAAAATTGCTGGATTCAAATTTACTGCAGGTGTCTATCAACAATTGGACTGGGCCAAAAGTTCCAAAAAATCCACATATCTGTTATGTTTTGGTATAATAAACGGTATTTTTTTGCACCTTTCAATTCACTGTGGTGGATTATAGAATTGCTTACTGTTTTTAAGATTTACGTAGATGCTGACATCAATGTTCAGTGCTGGGTGCGGCTAAAGTCAAAAACACGTAACTGTTATCGTTTGATTTAATAAAACGGTATTTTGCACCCTGTCAATTTCTGTGGTGAATATAGAATTGCTGTTTTAAGATTTACGTAGTTGCTGAGTCAATGACAGTGCGGGGATGCGCAAAAAGTCAAAAAAAACACGTTAAAATGTTATGTTTTTGGTATTAATAAACGGTATTTTTGCACTTTTCAATTCACCTGTGGGTGATATTAGAATTGCTTGTTTAAGATTTCGTTATTAGATGCTGCGTCAATGCACAGGCTGGGTGCGCATAAAGTCAAAAACACGTAATGTTATGTTTTGATATAATAAACTGTATTTTTTTGCTACCTTTCAATTGACCTGTGGTGAATATAGAATTGCAGTTTTAAGGTTTAGTAGATGCTGCGTCAATGAACAGTGCTGGGTGCGCAAAAGTCAAAAAAACACGTAACTGTTATGTTTTGTTATAATAAACGGTATTTTTGCTACTTTCAATTACTGTGGTGAAATAGAGAATTGTGTTTTAAGAATTTACGTAGATGCTGGTCATTGAACAGTGCTGGGTGCGCAAAAGTCAAAAAAACACGTAATATCTGTTATGTTTTGTTATAATAAACTGTATTTTTTGCACTTTCAATTGGACCTGTGGTGATATTGAATTGCTGTTTTAGATTTTACGTAAGATGCTGCGTCAATGAACAGGGCTGGGTGCGCAAAATTCAAAAAACCCGTAACTGTTATGTTTTCGATATAATAAACGGTATTTTTTGCTCCTTTCACTTCACTGTGGTGAATTTGATTGCTTGTTTTTTAAGATTTACGATAGATGCTGCGTCATGAACAGCTGCTGGGTGCGCAAAAGCCAAAAAAACACGTAAGTGTTATGTTTTGATATAATTAAACTGTATTTTTTGCACCTTTCCAATTGACCTGTGGTGAATATAGGAATTGCTGTTTTATGATTTATGTAGATGCGTTGCGTTCAATGAAACAGTGCTGGGTGCGCAAAAGTCAAAACACATAACTGTGATGTTTTCGACGATACAAGGTATTTTCTGGAACAAAACAACATGTGCTGACATACAGATTGTGGTTTGTAATTAAGTGCAGGTGGATATCTCAACAGCCACAGGTGTAATGTGTAAAATTGCACACCTATCTGAAATGTATACTGCTAATAAAAGTGGAATGTTTTGAAGCTAACAAGAGACTGCAGTTACTGAAATGATGTTTATCCATATAAGTCGGCTGCCAATATCCAGAAACTATTTCAATGCAAACTGTTAATAATAAAAGATATTCCACTACTAGTCTAACACTATTCTTGGTGAACTTTATCCCAGTGTTCTGTTATAGATGTGCTTGTCTGTGTGCGGCACGCCCCCCCCCCCCGCTACCACCGCCGTGAATTTACAGTGGTAGATTCTGCTTTTAAATTCTCTAGCTAACTACATAAAATGTTCAAATCCCTAATCTAACTATATTGGAAGGATCACAGCTAATAGTAGGGGTTTCTCTGTGCAGAAATAGAATAATTTCGCTGAGCTGTTTGGCCACAGGCAGAATGCAGGTCCTATCCCTATGAGTCGCTGAGAGACACTGAGGCTGAAACAGGAAACGCTGTTCTATGTAAAACGAGGTCATGTGATTTTTCCAGCCAATCGCAACCATACACATCCCAGTCATGACGTCGCACACACATCTCACCCTGCTCTATTCTGTAATCTCATTTGCTGGCCGCCAAAATTACAGGAAGCGCCGAAAAAGGCGCGATCTTAATAGATGATGCACAGATTTTAACCTTAATTATCGCATGATCTGGAAATTTCGATCACCATAAAAACCTTGCCGATTTCAACTTTGTCGATAAAAATCGCTCAACACTAAAAGACAGGCCGAAACTCTTCCCCCGCACCGGCCGTTCGACTGTCCTATTGACCTGCAACCCTGTAGTACTCCTCCCCAAAGCAGAGTCTACCCTCTTTCGGTCCCGGAGACTAAGGCTATGTCGGAGTATATCCAGGAAAATCTCCATAAAGGCTTCATACGCAAGTCTTCCTCACCTGCGGGTGCCGGTTTCTTCTTTGTTGAAAAGAAAGATGGTACTCTCCGGCCCTGTATCGATTATCGGGGACTTAACAAAATCACTATAAAAAAGTCAATACTCCCTGCCTCTGATCTCAGAGCTTTTTGATCGCATATGTGGCGCAAAAATTTTTTGGATTTACGTGGAGCATACAACTTGATTCGTATCCGTGAAGGCGGCGAATGGAAGACAGCCTTTAATACCCGAGATGGCCATTTTGAATATCTCGTCATGCCATTTGGCCTCTGCAACGGCTGTGTTCCAGAATTTCGTCAATGAGATCTTCTGCGACCTCCTCTACTTCTGTGTTATCGTCTACCTAGATGACATCTTAATCTTCTCTCCTGACCTGGAAACTCACCACCACCACGTCCGCCAGGTGCTCAAACGTCTCCGTGACCACCAGTTAAATGCCAAACTGGAGAAATGCCTGTTTGAACGCACCTCGTTGCCCTTCCTGGGGTACATCGTCTCGGATCGGGGTCTCCATATGGATCCCTCTAAGTTGTCTGTGGTCTTACAGTGGCTTCGATCAGTGGGTCTTCGATCTATCCAATGATTTCTGGGGTTTGCAAATTATTACAGGCAGTTCGTCCCGCATTTCTCCACGCTTGCGGCCCCGCTGGTGGCCCTTATGAAGAAAAATGCCAACCCTAAATCCTGGCCTCCAGAATCCCAATAAGCTTTTGCTTCTGCTCCAGTTCTGTCTCACCCGAACACACAGCGTCCGTTCATCCTAGAAGTGGATGCCTCCTCAGTAGGTGCAGGCGCTGTTCTCCTACAGAAGACCTCCTCTGGGAAACTGCGTACTTGCGGCTTCTTGTCTAAAACTTTCACACCAGCCGAAGAAATTACACGATCGGTGATCGCAAATTACTTGCCATAAAATTAGCCCTAGAAGAATGGCGGCACTTGCTGGTGGGGGCTCGCCATCCCATCAAGATCTTCACAAAAACCTTCTTTATCTCCAGTCTGCTCAACGACTGATTCCCCGACAAGCCAAGTGGTCGCTCTTTTTCGCCCGCTTTGATTTTCTCCTTCATTTTCGGCCAGCGGAGAAGAACGTCAGGGCGGACGCCCTCTCTAGATCCTCGGATACTGTGGGCCTAGAGCCGCCTCTGCAGCACATAATTCCTCCTGAACGTCTCCTTACGGCAGCCCCCATGGATCTTCAACATCTACCTCCTAGGAAGACCTACGTTCACCCTGCCATGCGGCCTGAATTGGGGACATTCCTCATGTACAGCTGGTCATCCTGGAGTCCATAAGTCTCTGCAATTTATCTCTCGCTACTATTGGTGGCCCACCCTCGCTCAAGATGTTAGAGACTTTGTCTTGGCTTGTAACTCCTGTGCCCGTAATAAAGTCCCTCATCTCAGACCCGAGGGTCTGCTGCAGCCTCTCCAGGTTCATTTCTCTTTTTAATGTTCTTTAAGTCTTTAAGTCAGAAAGACCTTGGTCCCATATAGCCATGGACTTTGTTACAGACCTCCCGGCCTACTCTGGTAACACGGTCATTTGGGTGGTGACCGATAGATTCTCGAAGATGGCTCACTTTGATCCCCTGCCCGGGCTACCCTCTGCTCCTCAGCTGACCCAGCAGTTTTTCCCCCACGTTTTTCGGTTACACGGTCTTCCATTGTATATCATCTCGGATAGGGGGGTCCAGTTTGTGTCGAGATTTTGGCGGGCTCTATGTGGTCAGTTACAGATTCAGCTAGACTTCTCGTCGGCTTACCAACCTCAAACTAACGGGCAGTTAGAGAGAGTTAACCAAGTTTTAGGTACCTACCTACAATATTTTGAATCCGCCCGTCAGGATAATTGGTCTGACCTCCTCCCCTGGGCGGAATACTCATATAATTCCCTAGACTCTGAATCCGCTGGAGCCTATCCCTTTTTTGTTGTGCTTGGGCTACATCCCCGCCCGCCTCTCCCACTGGCTACCTCGTGTCACGTTCAAGTGCATGACATCAAGGCACTCTGGCAAGCTACATGACAGGCCCTTCTAAGGGCCTCCGTTCGCACCAAAGTCCAGGCCGACAGGTACCATAGACCTCCACCCCTATTTAAGCCAGGTGATAGAGTTTGGTTGTCCGCCAAATATATTCGGTTCAAGGTGCCGAGTTATAAGTTAGGCCCTAAGTATTTGGGCCCTTTTGTTGTACTTCGACAACTAAACCCGGTGTCCTACAAGCTTCGCTTGCTTCCTACTCTGCGTATCCCGAACGCCTTCCATGTTTCACTCCTCAAACCTGTGGTGCTGAATCGCTTCTCCCGTGGATCTGTCTCGCCTTCTCCTGTGGCCGACTCTGATAATATCTTTGAGGTCAAAGAGGTGCTGGCAGAGAAAACAGTGAGGAGGAAGCGGTTCTTTCTGATTGACTGGAAGGGGTTCGGGCCGGAGGAGCATTCGTGGGAACCTGAGGCCAATCTGTCATCCGACCTCCTCTCTAAATTCCGTAAAAAGAGGGGGAGACCGAAAGGGGGGTACTGGCATGGGGGCTGGAGCGGGTGCCGCGGCTGCCCGCGACCATCCCCCTGCTGCCCGGGCCCCGGCGCCGGCTCACTTACCCGTCCACGCTCCTGTGCACACTGCTCCTGCCTGTCCCGGGCGCCGCTCGCGTGCGACGGCTGGTCTGGATTTAAAGGGCCAGCGCACCGGTAATTTGTCAATTGCCGGCCGCTGGTCCTATATAAGGTGGACGCCCCCTGCACTCTCTGCCAGATTGTTGGTGTGTGTTCAGTGTCTTTAGTGAGTGCTGGAGTTCCGTATTGATTACCCGTGTACCAGTCCGTTCCGCTACGTTTCCTGACCTTGCCTGTTTGCCGCCTGCCCTGACCATCTGCCTGTCTCTGACCACGAACCTCTGCCACCTGCCCTGACCTTCTGCCTGTCCCCGACTACGTCTCTGGATTACGATTTTGTACCACGCATTACCCCGGCCGCCATCGCAAGCAAGTCACGTCAGGGGTAGCGACCTTCTAGCCTCACGCCGCAGCAAGTCCATCCCTCTTTGTGGCGGGCTCTGGTGAATACCGGGGGCTACTTAGACTCGTGGCTTAACTATTATCGCTTGCGGTGGTCCAGCGAATCCACCAAACCCATTACAATTCATATCCGAAGGTTAATTACGAGTTTTTCTGTTGTGCTCCGTAAAATACATGCCGTTTTATCATGCTACAAAGCTGGTAATTTTTGGCAGCACATTTCTTTTGCAAAATTTACATCCAAAGGTTAACTTAAGTATTTTTCTGCAGTTGTAGTCAGTAAAATACACAGTGTTTTTAAACGGCACATACAAGTAAATTTTTCCTGCCCATTTGTGGAGCGCAATTTATATCCAAGGGTTACCCAAGCTTCTTAGTGGGTTCATTTTGAGTCAAATACAGGGTGTGTATTTGTCATATACAGATATCTTCAGTAAACAAAGTCTGAACATTTTAGAACAAACAGTATGTCAGACAGAGAGGTGGCAGGCTCTTCACATGCGAGTGGCAGTGGCACAAACATTTCTGGAGCAGGCACAGGTCACATCACAGCACATCGCAGCAGGGGTCACTCGGTGAGGCCAGAACTGCCTCTGTCATCGAGCGGTCGTGTGTTGTTCAGCAACCCAATGGTTCTTGATTGGTTGACTAGGTCTTTCCACTTCCTCCCAGATGACATCTGAAAAACCCCAGCGAAGAGCGGTGGGAACGCAGACACAACCCTTAGTTGGCATGGCCCGGGAGTGGGTCAGCGGCCCTCACCTGTCCTCAACCTGCCACTGTCCCATCCGGTTCCCTCAGCCAGAGATCTACTATGTGGTCTGGGCTCAGTGCCACTATACAGCGAGGACGAACAATTTGAGGACAGTCAGCAGCTACTTGGCAACAAAGAGGTGGGGCAGACACCACCTGCTTCTTGAAGGATTGATGTGGAGAGTGGCATGGGAGGTTTTTTAGCGAGCGGTAAGCCTCTGCAATACCAGACCGTTGAGGAGGATCAGCAGTGACAATAAAAACACCATGAAGTATAAACGTGGTGGTTTGAATCCAGTTTCTGCGTTACAAAAGGTTGTTAAAAATGCAGCGTATGGAACTTAACTGAAGGAGACCATAACTTCGGGGTTTTTGTTATAGGTGCTTATTTTGCATTCTGTGCCATTGTTGGTTGAATTCAATACAAAACTGGAATGGGACAGAACAAAAAAGAAGCAAAAGCAAATGCTGCAAAACTGGCTTTGTATGAAAAAGGGGAGGCCCTTCCCTGTTAACGGTGGAAAAAGGGGAGGCCCTCCCCTGTTAACGGTGGAAAAAGGGGAGGCCCTGCCCTGTTAATGGTGGAAAAAGGGAAGGCCCTCCCCTTTTAACTGGGAAAAAGGGAGCCCCCCCTGTTAACGGGGGAAAAAGGGAGGGCCCTTCCCTGTTACCTGTTCATCAATTTCCCCCTGTTCAATAATTTCCCCTGTTAACATATTTATTCCGTTCAAACAATTTCCCCTGTTCAATTAATTTCCCGTTAATATATTTATTCCTGTTCATCAATTTACCCCTGTTCAATACTTTCCCTGTTAATATATTTATACCTGTTCATCAATTTCCCCCTGTTCATAAATTTCCCCCTGTTAATATATTTATTCCTGTTCATCAATTTCCTTCTGTTCATCAGTTCCTGTCTGCCCGTGTACCCAACCATTCTGCTACGTTACCTGACCTCGAATCTCCGCCGCCTGCCCTGACCTGTTGGCCTGACCTTTGACTACGAGTTTCGTCTTAAGATTCGGTATCTCGCTGTGCCTCGGCTACCATCGCAAGCTAGTCGCGCTAGGGGTAGCGACCTGGTAGACTCCCGCCGCAGCAAGTCCATCCCGCTTTGCAGTGGGCTCCGGTTAAAACCGGGACCTACTTAGATCCCGCTCCCTGGCGTGGCTATTGGCATCGCTTGCGGTGGTGCAATGGATCCACTACCGTTGTCCGTGACAACATGAAGCAGTGGAATGACGTTATTCATCCCATAGTCCTGGCGACTGCCAAATAACGCATGTCTGCATGAAAGGGCCTGAGCAAACGGCAGGTGTCACGCATGAGTTGCCACTGGCCGACATTAAAATTACACAGGGGTGTACTCCTGTCCGCTTGGATCATCAATAAACCATTAATAGACTTTCTCTGTTCATAGAGTTATTCCAACATATGGGGCGGAAATTTCCCACCGTTTGGAAATGTCACATATCACCTATGTTGGGGGAGGCCGGTGTGCCGCTGCAGCTTAAGGAGGGTGTGATTGGGGGTGTAAGAACGGCTAAAAGTGCATGCAAGTTTTCCTGGCCCTTTTTAGAATGTCTTGCAGATGGGTATAAGACTTGAACAACCTGATTGAGCATTTCCTTCCGTGTGTGACTTCGTTCACCCAGGGAATCATCCTGTCCATTTTCGATCATCAAAAATCGTTTAATGGGCCTTTCTCTGTTCAATAATTTCCCCCTGTTAATATCTTTATTCTGTTCAATAAAAATTTTTCCCCCTGTTCAATAATTTTCCCCGTTAATATATTTATTCCTGTTCATCATTTCCCCCTGTTAATACATTTATTCCTGTTCGTCAATTTCCCCCCGTGAATATATTTATTCCTGTTCATCCATATCCCCATTAATATAGTTATTCGTGTTCATCAATTTCCCCCGGGTTCAAAAATTTTTCCCCTTTTAAAATATATTTTTCCTGTTCAAACAATTTCCCCCTCTGCTCACAGTTCCTCTCTGCCCGTGTACCCGACCTTTCTGCTACATTACCTTGACCTCGAATCTCCCACGTCGTGGCCTAAACCTGTTGGCCTGACCTTTGACTACGAGTTTCGTCTTACGATTCTGCGCCTCGGCTGCCACCTCACGCTAGTCGCGCCAGGGGTAGCGACCTGGTAGGACTCCCGCAGCAGAAAGTCCATCCTGCCTTGCGGCGGGCTCTGGTGAAAACCGGGACCTACTTAGACCCCACTCCCTTGTGTGGCCGCTACCACCGCTTGCGGTGGTCCAGAGGAGCCACTACCCATGTCGTTACAATTGCTGAAGTGAATGTCAAGTTTCCTGGCCAGTTCTTTGAGTGGTGCAGAGTCCACCACTTGAAAAGGGAGGGACTGCAGTACCACCAACTTGGACTGGAGCACGGTCAGCTTCTGAACCTAGGGATGGCTAGACGCATACTGCTGTCTCTTTGCAATCATCTCGGAGAACGACTGCTGGCACCATGAGTGCCGAGGAACAGGAGTATCTGATCTGGTAGATGATGTAATAGACAGAGAGTTGTCTTCGGCAGAGGTGGTGAAGCCTTGACTGCCTGAAATGGGAGGCGTGCCACTGGGTGCACAGCTTTGGGACAGGGATGACCACCAAAACGAAACATGTATGGTGGACACTGCATGATGTTGATGCAGGGCGTGGTGCCAACTTTTAGGTCCCTGGTCACGCTTTACTTTCTGCCCACAGATTCGACATATAGTTATGTTCAACCCTCCTCTGGTGTCTCGTCAAAAAACTGGCACACCGCCGAGTAGGTGATTTTACCACCAAAATGCTGCACTGACTGTTACCGCCGCTGATCCAGTGAGCTCCTGTGCCGCAACTTTCTGGGACCTGCAAAGTGGGTGGTCTAAATCGTGGCCGTTTGGCCCCAACTTCACAAGCTGCCATCCTGCTGACTCCCCCGGGCCCCACTACCGACTTATAGGCTGCGCCATGCCTGACCACAAGCTGCTGCTCTCTTTTCCCCATGATAATGAATAACCCTTGTACACTGTTGGTCTGGGTCAGCTCATAGCATCACATGGCTTTCAAAACCACCAGAATGCTGATGACACCCATATTTACATCTCTGGCCCAGACATTAACTCTCTACTGTCCAAGATCCCAGATTGTCTGTCGTCCAAATCCTACTTCTTCTCCTCCCGTCTCCTAAAACTTAATGTAGAGATAACTGAATGTTTCCAGGCCCGGGACAATGGGTAGTCGAGGGTAGGCGACCGCGTAGGGCGCCACTTCATCCCAGGGAGAAAATGGGGCACAAGGAGGCATGGAGTGGACTGAATTTTCCATTTGGGGGGCACTTTATGCCCATCGATTAGTGTTTGCCTGTCACCACCATCCTTCTCAACAGTGTCGCTATACAAAGCCTGACCGCTCGCAACATAACCCCCCATTGCAACTCTCCTCATCACTATTTGCCCGCCTCTGCAAGAAGCAGCGGATGTCTTCCCCACCTCTTTGCTGCCCACTGTGCTCAAATAGCTTGTCCTCACTGTATAGTCCTGCAGAGGCCACAGTATATAACAGTTCTCTGGCTGTGAAAATCGATCGGGACAGAGGTGGGTTGAGGACAGGTAAGAGCGCCTCCCCTGCTCCCGGGCCATGCCAACTAGGGGTTGTGTGTGACAAACCCACCGACTCTTGGCTGGGGTTGTCAGATGTCATCTGGGAGAAAGGGGATGACCTAGTGTGTGGTCAACCCCATGGCCGGTAGATGACAAACCGGATGTTTTGGCCTCGCAGGGTGACTCCCTGCTGTGTATGACCCCTTACCCGTTGCGCAATCTGTGGCGGCTCCGGGAACCTAACTACTGTGTTCTTTGACGCTATGGTAAGATCTTAGCCCTTAGCTTGTTTTTTCCAGCTGGTTCTGCCATGACTTTATCAGGCTGCATTACCGCTTCAGTTTTTTGGTCAGTTTTGCCCCCATAAGTGCCCAGGGAATTTTAGAGTGAAGTGATTCTAAGGCGGCGGCAGTCATGTGCGTGTCATACTAAAAAAACAGCATTGTATAAGACCAAAAACCAAAACTCCCCCCTGCATATTTAAGCATGGCACAACGTTCTACAGCACCCTACAGGCTCTCTGCAGCCCGGAAATAGCTGTTTTTTAACACGATTCGTCCCGAAGAAATTCGGACCAATACTAATTTTGTCGGAAAAATTCGGCGAAGTCGGCGAATCGAATTTTTGAGAAATTCGCCCATCTCTAATTATAGTATAGAATAAAATACCATGTTTCAGCACAAACAATCTTCAGAAGGCTTCAGAAAACACACAAAATTGGAAAAAAAACTACTAAATCATTGGCATAAACCTGGGAGTAAATAAATCCATGATTACATAGTTACCTCGTTTGTAAGGTTGAAAAAAGACAAGACGTCCATCCAGTTCAGCCTATTTTGCTAAAGTGTTGATCCAGAGGAAGGCAAAAAAACCCCCAAAGAGGTAGAAGCCAATTGTCCTCATTTTAGGAAAAATTCCATCCCCACTCCAATCTGGCAATCGGAAAAATCCCCGGAAAACAACAATCCCTTTTCCAAAACCAGACATATAACTTTTTTAAATTTATTACACTCCAGAAATCATCCCAAACCCTTTTTGAACTCTTTTTTAAATTTTTCCCATACAATTCCTCCGACAGAGTTCCCAGTCCCCACTACCTAACATAAAAAAAACCCCTTTTTATGTTTATTTAAACTTTTGTTCATCAGACATAGAGATGCCCCTTGTTCAATACGTGCGATAAAATAAATCTTGAGAAGATCTCTATATGCCTTTGATTATTTAAAATATTTATCACTACCCCCCAAGCCGTCTTTTCTCTAAAAAAATCCCCCCCAACTTCCAATCTTTCTGGTATTGCGTCCACCCAGCCCTTTTATTATTTTTTTTTTTCCCCCCTTTTTGTACCTTTTTTCAAGCTCAAATGTTTTTTCCGTGTACTGGTGCCCAAAATTGTACACAATATTCTATCTGTGTCTAACCTGACTTATATAATGGCAGTTTAAAGTTCTCACGGTGCATCATCCCCTTTTAATACACCCAAGATTCTGTTTGCCTTTTGGAAACTGCTGCCTGCACGGCTGCTAAAAAATTTAAGTTTACTGCCCCGGGATTCCCAAGCCTTCCCTGCATTTTTACCCACTTTTTTCCATTTAACTTACTGTAAGGATTTTTTTCCCCCCCATGTGCAAAACCC
Source organism: Phyllomedusa bahiana (assembly GCA_025379985.1). Lineage (NCBI taxonomy): Eukaryota > Metazoa > Chordata > Amphibia > Anura > Hylidae > Phyllomedusa > Phyllomedusa bahiana. The sequence continues at coordinate 28,847 of JAODAL010032452.1, forward strand.
TTTGGCTTTTTACTGTGTAAACCCTCATCTCCCCACTTTCCTCCCGGGCCTCCAACTTTCCAGATCCCTTTTAAAGCACATTACCTCTATTGGTTGATTTTTTTTTACGGCTTAGTAATTGCAAAGATCGATAGTCTCCCCATGCAATCCAGTGTAAATCTTAAGAAAATGAAAAGAGGATAGGGCCCAATACTGAGCCCTGGGGCACCCCACTATAACAGGTCAAGTCTGATTGCACCAAATTTAAACCCCCTTTTGTTTTCTATCTCTGACCATTGCTTACCCACTTGCCACATTTTCCCCCAGCCCCAAATCATTCTCTTTTTACCTCCCAAATTTTTTATATGGCACAGAAATCAAATGCTTTCGCAAAAACTAGATATATGACATCCATGCCAAACCCCATCTAAAAACTAACCTTTCTCATAGAAGCTGATGAATTATTTGACATTTAAATCCTTCATAAACCCATGCGGAAAGGCAATAATTTTTTTCAGTGAGAAAATCCGGGATAGCGTCCTAAAAAAACCCTTCAAACATTTTACCAACAACAAGTTAATTTTAACCGGGGCCTAAAATTTCCAGGATCCCTTTTTTGTTCCCTTTTTGAATTTTGGGAACCACATTTGCATGCCCATCCTTTGGACAAACCCCATACTATTAAGAATGGGGCCTATCTATAAATCATTTTAACCCCCTTGGGACAAGGGGGTTATACCTCAGGACCTGGGGGATTTGTCTTTTTTTAAGCTTCCAAAGTCGGAGCTGCACTTCTTCCGGGGTTAGACAAGCAATTTTTAAGTTGTATTTTACCTTCCTAAAATCATGTTTTTGTGGTCCCGACAAAAAACCTATTGAATATAAATGGAAAGTATTATTTTAAGGTCACTATTTCCTAGATGCCCCTCAACCCGGGGAACCCTTTTTGTTACCCTGTCAGGTCTATTAGTAAATATAATTCTAAAAATGCCCTTTTTCCTCTAGTTGGTTCCTGCATTTTTGGGAAAAGGGAAAATAAAAAAAGTTTTTAAAAAAACCTTTTCCCTTTTTAAAAAAGGGCCACAGGTTTCAGTTTCCCAAATTTGAGTCGGGGATATTTAAAGTCCCCCCATAATAAAACCTCATTCTGATAACCCCCTCATCTATTTTTCTGAAGTTTCATCTTCCATGGTTCGTTTATTTGAGGGGCCCAAGCAACCCCATAAATATTTATTGTTACCCCATTATATTTACCCATAATGATTCAAAAATGTTCATTACGTACCTATATCTTCCCCAGTGTTGGCTTCAACAGGTTTTTACATAGAGACCCCAAAATCCCCCCCTTTCTTTTTACGATCTTTCAAATAGATTTTAACCCGTAATTAACCGCCCAGTCGTAGATCTCATCAACCCTTTTCCCTAACCCCACTATTCATATTTTTTTTTCAGCAATTAAAAATTTAGTACATTTATTTTTTTGGTCGACTCCCCGGCTGGGTTTGCATGTAATTTAGAGATTTTTTTTTCCTTTTTTTTTTCCTTTCCCCTATCTTTTTAACTATTGCTACACCCCCCCCCCACCCACCCCTGTTTTTAAATCCTAATTCCCAGCTCTCATCTTCACTACTTGCACGCTAATTTGTATTACCCCTCCCCCATCCCAGTTTAAATATTCCTCCCCAATTCCGGCCAATTTTGTCCCCCTAACACTCAACCCCCCCCATTTAGGTCAGCCCGTCCCTAGCAAGGGCTGTAACCAAGACAAATCACCCAGTTTTTCCCCAAAAACCCAAATCCCTCTTTCCTACACCAATTTTTTGGCCACTTATTCACCTCCTAATCTCCCACGCCTCTCTGGTGTGGCCCGGAACAGTAATATTTCGAAAAAAAATTACCTTAGGTCCTTGCCTTACTTTTGGCCTAAGTCCCGAAATCATTTTTAAGACACCCCACCTACCTCTAACTTTGTCATTGGGCCAAATGCACCATACAGCTGTATTCTCACCAGACCCGACAGCAATCTGTCATCCCCATCCGCGATATGCGAACCTGTGCCCCGGGGAAACAAAATACTTTTGACGACTTGGGCTTTTTGGCAGATTGCCCCCTGTCTGTCCCCCAATTATGGGGTCCACAACTACTAGACCTTCTACCGCTCTGCAAACCCCATTCCCATCTTACGGAGCAACAGGTGTATGTCTTCGCAGAAAAGCTATTTCGAGCTATATCCCCCCATCCTCCAATCTTGCAAATTTGTTGGGGGTACCAGATCAGGGCTAGCCTCCCCGACACTCTTCCCTCTACCCTTCTTTCTAACTGTTACCCACTAGCTGCCTCATTTCCTGCACTTTCCTTGCCGACCTCCCCAGCATCTACACCTGCAGTGATTTCTCATAAGCAACAAATTTGCTTCCCAATTGGCAATGGGCTCATGTTGCCACTTGCTCATTTAGATCCAGGATACAACTTTAAATGTGCATGTGCATACATCTTGCACACATAGACCCTCAAAATGTTGCTCAAGGAGGGGAACATTGCACAGGTTTTTGCACTGGAAAAATTTTCAATCATGGGAACCATGGGGGTGTTACCAAGAAAATATACAAATACAATGAAAGCATACAATACTGTCCCATCAAACTCCCCCCAACTAAAGTCCCTCAAAATTTAATCCCCACATTAAAAAGACCCACTTTAAAGAAGACCACCGCTCACCCTCTTCACTCCCCCAATCAACTTTTAAACTTTTTTCCCCCAAGCGTTTGGGTGTGCTGCAAAAACCCCTTCCCAAAAGCAAAAGGCCTCACCAGCCCAAACACAGGCCTGATTAGTCACCTTATTCAACAAGCACTCAGCAATTAAGTATTTTTTAACATAAATGCATACACAAAAACTCTTTTTAAAACATAAATTAATCTAAACACAAAATAAGTGAGCTACAATATAAACATGGCGACATGATGAACGGCTTTACCCCGTTTTTTTGGCGTATACTGCGATCCCCCCGAATCCCCCGTCGACGCAGGGATGCTTTTTTTGGCCACGTTCGCCCCCTTTCAGCGCGCCTCCATGAAAGGGCGGGCAATGGGGGTGGTGTGGGCGCGGTGTAGGCACTCGAAAACCCCGGGCAGTACGATCGCGAGTCGGGAAAATGCGGCGCAGTCAGCCTCCCCGCCCACAGGCAGACCTGTTTATTTTGGGTCAAATCCCGCGGCGGCAAATAAGCAGGATCGGAACATCCGCGGGGAAAGCAGATGAATTTGCGACGAAATCTGGGCGCTCCGCTCCTGCAAGGAATGAATCGAAAAAATCCCCTTTTAAAAAAAGGGCAGAAAACAGTGTCAGAAAAGAGCTGAACCTCAAAAAAAACAAAAAAAAAAAACCATTTTCCCAAAAATCTAAAAGGGCGCAATTCAAAAATGGGATAAGGAAATTCCCGGGGAAATACAGTTATTAAAATTCTGAAAGCATCCATTGGTGGGAAAAAACCCCCAACAGAATAGGAGCGACAGTGACCTTAAAAACTAGGGAGAACGATTGACCAATCAAAATCAATGGGGGGACAGTTCAAAAACAGAAAAAATGCAAAAAAGAGCTATTGGTTGAGCTAGCGGGCGGGGCTACTCACCAACAAAAGGAGCGCAAAGACCCATTATAGCCAATGAGAATTTTAATCAATAAAAAACCCAAAGCGGGAAAGTTAAAAATAAGAAAAAAAGGCAAAAAGACTGATTGGTTAATGCGGCGGGGTTTGGGCTACCCAGCCAATCAAGCGCGAGCTACTTCTCCCATTGTAGTCTATGGAGAAAGGGGCGCAATGAAATCTCCTCTCACGCCGTGCGCATGGATAGAATAAAAAAAAAATTTTTTTAAAAAGGAAAACATTATCAATAAACACTAAACCTTCTTTAAAAATAAACACTAAACCCCAACAACGCTTTTCACCGAGACCGGCCTACAAAAGGAATTAAATAAGAAATTCCCGGGGAAAAAAGCAGTAATTCAAATTGTTTAAGCCTTCTCATTGGCGGCTTTAAACCACCAACAGAATAGGAGCGCAGGCCCCCATTAAAACCAAGGGAGAACATTGACCAACAGAATAGGAGCACAAAGACCCTTTAAAACCTAGGGAGAAGTTTTGACCAAATCAAAATCCAAGGCGGACAGTTCAAAATACAAAAAAAGGCAGAAACACCCTGATTTTTTGAAGCCGGGGGCTCGCCACCAATCAGAGCGCAAGCAAACTTTCCATAAGTTCTATGGGAAAAGAAATTCCCGAGCAAGCTCTTGATTGCTAATTAAAAAAGAGGCGCCTTTTATTTGGCCAATGGGAGAGCGACGACGCCCTATGTGTTTTCTAATAATCTGAAAAAAAACTTACATGGCCGAAATCAAATTAAAAGACACAAAGTTGCCCGATTGTATAAAAAAGATAATAATATGGGGGTAACGAAAAAAAATATTAATTCAATGAAATCATGTTTAATCTTTTTTTCTTTACCCAAAGGGATCAATAGTGGGTGCAACAAAAGAAAGAAAAAACATGATTTTATTGTTTTAAATATTTTTTTTTTTTACCCCCATATTTTTAATTAAATTTATATACCCTGGGGCCAACTTCTGTATCTTTTCATTTATTTCCCATGTACATTTATTTCAATTCTTTAGAAAACCCTAGACGTCGCTCGTCTCCCATTAGCCCAAATAACCGCCTCTTTTAATTACCATCACGAGCTCCCTAATTTTTTTTCCCCATAGAACTCAAAAAAAAGAGCCGCACTCTGATTGGCTAAGCGGGACGAGCCCCCGCAACTAAACCCAACCCCTGTTTCTGCCTTTTTACGTATTTTAAAACTGTCCCCCCTTTGAATATGATTGGTCTTTTTTTCTCCATGGGTTTAAAAAGGGTTTTTCGCTCCATTCTGATTGGTCAATTCCCTCCATGGGATAAAAGGGCCACTGTCGCTCCTATTTTGTTTTTGGGGGTTTATGCCGCCAAATGGAAGAGCTTAAACATTTGAATTACTTTTTTTCCCCTTCCTCATTGCTTTTCCTTTTTGAAGCCCCGGGCCGGCGAAAACGCGTTGTTAGGGGTTTATTAATGTTTTTATGAAGGTTTCACCTTTATCTGTAATGTTTTACACTTATTTAAAAATTTTTTTTTTAGTCAACCCATCCTCACGGTGCTGAACCCGAGATTGCATGGCGGGGGTCTCTCCAAACACAAGGGAAGAATACTCGCCTCGTTGGCGGGATAGCCAAGCCCCCCTACTAAACCATTCGCCATCGCATTTTTACGTATTTTAACGTCCCGCCTTTGTTCTGATTGGTCAATAGTTCCCATAGGTTTTAATTGTTTTTTGTCGCCCTTTTCTGTTTGGGGCTGAGCTACCAAACCCCCGCTACTCAACCAATCAGCTCTTTCTGCATTTTTTACTGATTTGAACTGTCCCCCTTTGATTCTGTTTGGGTCAATCGTTCTCCATATTTTTAAGGGTTCACTGTCGCTCCTATTCTGTTTGGGCCGGTTTTATGCGACCAATGAAAAGCTTTCTAAATTTTTGAAATTACGTTTTCCCGCAATTTCCAAATACCCAAAAACTTTTTGGGATATGGAAAGTGATTTTGTTTTGTATTTTTTATTTTTAAGGTTTCAGCTCTTTTTCTAAATTTTAACGCCTAATAAAGGCATTTTTGATTCATACCCGCACCAACATTGGAATGATTTCTTGCTGTTCTCCAGCCTGTCTCGCATCGGAACAATTTTCGGCCATCCCCAAAAGGCGCCTAAGTCCCCACTCCCCAGTTCCCCCCACTGTGCACCACACAGGGGGGCGCAGGAATTTTCCCCCTGACAGTGCACCTCCTCGGACGGCGTTTTTCGGGGCGCGCCGCCTGCCCCAGTCCCCGCACTGCGCCCCAACACTGGCGGGGGGCGGGGGACTTTTTCCCCGCATGGATACCGCACACCTCCGAGGCGAATCTCAGGGCAGCGCCGCCGCGCCCAATCCCCACGTCCTAACACACTGGCGAGGTGCGGGGGACTTTACATAGATATGACGCGCCCCGGCCCCCTAAAAAAATCAGGCCAATTTTGCCGGAAAAATAAAGGGAAAAGCGCGTCCCCCACCCGGGGACCCTTCAAACATTCGCCCCCCATATTCGCTATAATTTTAAATTACTGCAATAAAAAAAACCGGTAAAATGAACAAAGTATTTTTTGGAGTATTAACAAGGGCTTTCTCCACCAATATTTCACCCCCACACTAAAAAAACACACTTTTAAAGAAACAACACCCTTTACTTGTTCACTCACTCAGATACGACTTTTAAAACCTTTTCCCAAAACTGTTTGGGGGGCTGCAACACTCTTCCAGGGGGCAAAAGGGAAACGTAACCAAAAGGAAAATTCACAATTTTCCTATGATCCCAAGTAACTACAACATTTTTTGAATTTTTTAAAAAAGGGGCCTTCAAAAGTCGCATTAGCTGCAAAGTTTTACTTATTGCTCTGAAACCTACAAAAAGGGGTTGCCCCAGGAAAAAATTTTTTGGTTTTGGCATTTTAAATATTTTATTGTAATGTAAAATTTTACATAATTTGATTTATGTATTAAATTTTACTTAATTTAAGGGGTTGAAAAGCAGATATTTAAAAAAGCATTTAAACAAATTGTTGTTGTTGTTTAAAAATATATCTGACCACATATAAACTCACTAAAATATCAGGTTTCAAGAAGCCAATAGGAGTGAAAAAAAAGGTTCCCACTGTTGACTTAGGTGAATACAAGTTTAATAATAAAAAAATAAAAAAAATTCTCAATCAGCAAAACAGAAAAAAAAAAAAAAGCTAAGGTTTTTTTACAATTTCAAATTTTTCTGGGGAGAGCATTCACTGGATCGGACCAGTAAAATTTTGTTTCAAAATTACATAGTTTGTAAAGCTGTTAAAGACAGACGTCCATTCCCGTTTTTTTCCTATTTGGGCCAAGGTTTTTTATCCAAAGGAAAACAAAACCAATTGTCTTCAAAATTAAGGAAAAAAAAAAACCCCCCCCTCCCAACTGGCAATCAGAAAAAAATCCCTAGATAAATGAAACCTTTTACAAAATCCTAGTCACTATTGTTGAGCGGTTAAAGTTGGCCATCGACATCCCTTTGGGTCATAGCCACCAATCGACCAAATTAATTTAATGGGCGGAAAAAGATTATGAACGAGGACCTTAAAAATTTTATGGGAAAACAACAACACCTTTATTCTTTCACCCAAACAGGGGTGGGGAAAACTGGAATTAAAAATCCACAACAGGGCCCAAAAGGGTACGGCTACAAACTTAGGCAAACACACTTAAATTATAAAAGCCAAGGGAAAAAAAAATCACAGAAAACCCTTCCCCTTCCCCCGTCTTTTGCACCAAAGCATACCCTTAAAACCGCAAAAAACCCAAAAAATTTAAAAATTCCAGGGAAAGGCAGTATATTTGAACCTTTAATTTTTCTTTAACTGGACATTGAAATCCCGTCCTGGGCCACAACATGAGCCCCAAACCTTTATACCCCCAAATTTAAAAAACCGGAAAAAAAGGGGTCTTTCAACCACCATTTTATTTTTACTTTACATTGACTATGCCTTCCCCGGGCCCCAGCATGAGCCCTAAACCTGCATTACCCCCCGATTAAAAAATGCCATAAAGGAGTCTTTCCAACCACCATTTTTAGTTTTTCACTGGACATTGTCTATACCTGTCCTGGGGCCACAGCATGAGGCCGCAAACCTGCATGACCCCCAATTAAAAAGTGCCGAAAAAGAGTCTTTTGAACCACCATATTAGTTTTCACTGGACAATGACTAATACGCTGTCATGGGGGCCACAGCATGAAAAAGGGCCTCAAACCTGCATGAACCCAGAATAAAAAGTCCGGAAAAAGGAGCTTTGAACCACCAATTTAGTTTTCATCACAGGACATAGACTATCTGTCCCTGGCCACAGCATGAGCCCCCAAACCTGCATGACACCAGATTAAAAAGTGCCCGGAAAATGGATCTTTCACCACCATTTTAGTTTCACTGGATATTGACTATCATTGACCGGGCCACAGCATGAGCCCCAAACCAGATGACACCAGATTAAAAAGTGCCGGAAAATGGAGTCTTTTCAACCACACCATTTTAGTTTCACTGGATATTGACTATCCTGTCCTGGGCCACAGCATGAGCCCCAAACCTGCATGACCCCAATTAAAAAGTGCTGGAAAAAGGAGTCTTTGAAACCACCATTTTAGTTTCACTGGACTATGGACTATCCCTGTCCGGGCCCACAAGCATGAAGCCCCAAACACCTGCATGGACCCCAATTAAAAAGTGCCGGAAAAAGGAGACTTTCACCACCATTTTTTAGTTATTCACTGGACATATACTGTCCCTGTCCTGGGGTAGCTCTTGCCTCTTCTCCGTATGAGTGCGGTCCAATTGAGCTTTCACTTTTTCAATACTTTTGGTTAAACGCTCCGTTTTCCACCCTGGTCCCCTTGTTGCTTTTTAGCATATCTATTTTCTCATTTTACTCAACGTGCTGGATGAAATTATCTCTGTACTTTGTCCTCTGATCCGTGCTCCATACTCCTGTCCTGCTGAATAACACCTACATCCGGACCCAAGTTTTCCAGTACCTCCCTTCAGAGAATTTTTTTAACCAGCTATTTTGTACATGCAAGTTTTTAGTAGTTTAAATTCTAGAAAACGACATTTTTTAAAAAGGATGGAATCCCACCATGTCTTTGTTTTCTCGTTTTTAATTGTATTAAATGGGTTGTCCTCAAATACAGGGTATTGATGTTTATGTTAAAGATCTTGCAAAAACAGTCATTTTGCAATATGTGTCCCATTAACAGTGTCCTAACTATTCCTGATCTCTGACAGCACCATCACCCATGAATCCACTCTTTGACAATTGTTGAAGAACTAATGTCATTTAGAAACAACATTTTTTTATAATAGGACCAGTAATATATCTGCATGTCACAGCAAAATGCCCCCAAAAATTCAAAGCATGACCCTTGAGCCACTTTAGACAATTGTGAAGAACAAATGTCTGTTAGAAACAAACATTTTTTTATAATAGGAACATGTAGTATAGCTGCATGACACAGCAAAATGCCCCACAAAATTCAAAGCATGACCCTTGAGCCCTTTGGACAATTGTGACAGAACAAGTGTCTTTTAGAAACAACATTTTTTTTATAACAGGTACCTGTAGTATTGCGCAATTTCAAAGCAGCAGACCCCAAAAAATTACATAAAAATGACTTCCTCAGGCCACTGTTAAAAATTGTGAGGGAGAAATGCCACTTAGAAGCCACCATTTCTGTTACAAAGGACCATGATTATTGCTGAATCTCACAGCAACATGACTCCAAAAATTAATAAATATGACTTCTCAGCCTACTATTAAGAATTGTGAGGGAGAAATGCCCACTTATAAAAGACACATTTCTGTACTAAAGGACCATAATTATAGCTGTATCTCACAGGCAACATGAACCTCAAAACCTTTGACATGCGAAACTTCTAAAATAAAAGTGATAAGATGGAATACGGTGTTGTCATGAAACCTTGCTCGTCTTTTACAGTCTCCTTACAAGCAAAACCAGCAAGATGAACTGTTGTGGAAAAGAGAATACAAAAATTAGGCAGTAATAAATATTATTTTTAAAAAAACATTTTTTCAGAGACCATTTCTGTTTAAGAGCGAATGTGAAGTAGAACCGGCAAACTAATAATCGGTGACCCTCGGCAAATTGGGGCCACAACACACATCAGAGGATCCATGGCCTGATTCATCTTGATGAAAGTCAAAATGATCAACATTTTATTAATCTGTGGAAAATCCCGGGATGGCGTTTGTCTGTAAATGACTCTCTCAGCTATGCTGAAGGTCCGCTCAGATATGACGGCTGGCTGCTGGGCAGGAACACACCTCTATGAGCGTGGCTACGAGCTCGGGCCATCTCCGTCCATTTTGGATACCCAGAAGTCTATTGTGTCCGGAACAACATACAAAAAACATCGGTGTAGTAGACGCAGATAGTTCGTGCACCATGATCTTAAAGCTGGTCTCTGTGTGTTGGATGTGTGCACTGCATTGCATGCGTTGGTGAGGTGGAAAATAAAGATAGCCAGGAGTCACCCATTGAGGTCTTCTGCCACCTTGCCTGCTGTCTGCTGCCTCGCTAGAACGGTCTACTTTGGCACTCTACTGCTGTCACGTCGCTGATGATGTTCCAACCGTGACATTTGGGGAACGTGAAGCAAGACGCAAGAACCAGATGTCTCCAGTTGATGAATCACAAGGTCTCCATTTCCCTGCATTTTACTCTCTATTGGGTGGGTGAAGAAAAGTGCTGAGTTTTGGTTTTGTACCTGGGGATTCCAGGACGATGGCCACCCAGTTAACTGTTGTCATTTTGATGGCCTTAATGCGAGGATCATGTTGGAGGAAAATGGAGCAATCCAAGCACTCATGTGAGAGATGGAGCCTAGAATTTCCAAGCCTCTGAGTCGAGGGCACTAGCAAACTGAATCTTTCATCTTCCTCCTCCGCCTAAATTCGTCGGCCAACCGTCTTCCAAGGCAAGGGACGTCGGTAAACGTCGGGTGTCTAGGTATACCTCCTCCTCCTCCTCCTCCTCCTCCTCAGCCTCCGCACACTTCAACACAGCCCTACTTGCCTGAATGATGCACCTGATAGCTATGGCGCACCTTGCATACTAGCCTGGACCCAAACCACTGCCTAATGAAGACCGATGAAATTGTGTGAAACTGTCGGCCTTGTGGATTTGATGGAGAGAAAGCTCCGTGTCCCCATCTGTGTCTTGTTCTCCTCCTCCGTCGCTGGCAGGAACCTGTTGCTTTCAGAGTGACCAACGATCGTTCCAGAACTAAGATCACCACAATGCTCATGCTGACCAAGGCATTGTCCGCACTGACCATTTTGGTGGCCTTCTTCAAACTGGGCAAGGATGGTGCAAGAGTCCTTCTTTCACCTTCCTCCACTCATTCGTGGCTCAACCCCCGAGGTCCGCACCGCTGCTTGTCAGGCATGTGTTCACTTCGTTCTGCGTAATCCATTGAGCTGCTGGCCACAAACGCTGGAGCATGTGTAGGGGTGGAATTCCAGCATGTTGGCCACGTCAACAATGAATACGGATGACGGGGAGTCAGGCCGACTGAACCGCTGCAACGCAGCCAGCGGTACGAGCCAGGGTGGCGAAAGGCGAAGTGCAAACTTAAACTTCGAGCATTCATCACAGCAGATCCGTACCCGGGTAGCTCTTTGAAATTCTGGACACAAGGTTCATGTCTGGTGCCAGGCAAGGGATGTGCTCCAGCCTACCGATCTTAAAGGGAGGCCATCAGATTTCGCCCGTTATCGCACACCCACCTTCGCCTGGCACAAGGTTCTTGTCACCTCAGCAGCGCTGGGTTCTTTTGGCGGAGAGGCCGTCCCACAAAGCTCCTGACCTGTGGAGTGGACGTCTCCAAGACAGATTAATTCAACACAGGCCTGGTTTTCTCTGGCACGTGATGCCACCTGAGGACCTTGGTTGGAACAGAACCCTGCACCATCCCTGCGTTTGTGAAGAGCGTGCTCCAAGGCCTAGAGAAGCCACAACCGTCACCTCCCAGAACATCCACCCAGCCTCCACCCAGTGAGCAGTCACAGAAGATATAATAGCGGTCTTTGGCCGTGCATACTAGTGTTGAGCCGATTGCGTTGGCTACGAGAATCGATCGATAGTCGATAGTCGGCCGCTATCGATAAGGTTTTTTCGATAGTGAGCATCGATTATGCGCGAATGACCATTAAAAGTCTATTGGGAGAGCAACAACACCTTCATATTACCCCCAAACAGGCTGGATAAGCTTAAATTAACATCTCACAACAGTCCAAATGGTATACATGCTACATCTTAGGCAACAACACTTAGGTTAGATAAAAGTCACAGAAAAAAATGTCACAGACCATTTACTATCCCTGTCTTGTACCCCAGCTGGCCCTTAATCCTGCATCACGTCACAAATTAAAAAAGTCCAGAAGGGCAGTAAAGAATTGAACCATCATGTTACTTGAACTGGACATTGAATATCCCTGTCCTGGAACGCAGCATGAGCCCCAAACTGCATGACCCCACATTTAAAAAGTGCCGGAAAAAGGAGTCTTTCAACCACCATTTTAGTTGAAGATGGACATTGACTATACCGTCCCCTGGGCCACAGCATGACCCCCAAACCTGCAATGACCCCCACCATTTAAAAAGTGCCCCGGAAAAAGGAGTCTTTCAACCACCATTTTAGTTTCACTGACTATTGACTATACCTGTGCCCTGGCCACAGCATGAGGCCCCAAACCTGCATGACCCCCAATTTAAAAAGTGCCGGGAAAAAGAAGTCTTTCAAACCACCATTTAGTTTCACTGACATTGACTATACCTGTCCTTTGGGCCACAGCATGAGCCCCAAACCTGCATGAACCCCACATTTAAAAAGTGCCGAAAAAGAGTCTTTCAACCACCATTTTAGTTTTTCACTGGACATTGACTATACACCTGTCCGTGGCGCACATCATGAAGCCCCAAACCTGCATACCCCACATGTTAAAGAAGTGCCGAAAAAAGGAGTCTTTCAACCACCATTTTTTTAGTTCACTGGACATTGACTATACCTGTCCTGGGCCAATGCTGAGCCCAAACCTGCATGACCCCCACATTTAAAAAGTGCCGAAAAAGTAGTCTTTCAACCACCATTTTAGTTTCACTGGACATTGACTATACACCTGTCCTGGCCACAGCATGAGCCCCAAACCTGCATGAACCCAACATTTAAAAAGTGCAGGTAAAAGGAGTCTTTCAACCACCATTATAGTTTTCACTGGACAATACTATACACAGTCCTGGGCCACAGCTTGAGCCCCAAACCTGCATGACCCCCATCATTTAAAAAGTGCCGAAAAAGGAGTCTTTCAACCACCATTTTATTTCACTGGACATTGCCTATACCTGTCTGGGCCACAGCATGAGCCCAAACCTGCATGTACCCCACATTAAAAAGTGCCGGAAAAAGGGAGTCTATCACACCATTTTAGTATCAACTGGACATTGACTTATACCTGTCCTGGGCCACAGTATGAGCCCAAACCGTGCATGACCCCCACATTTAAAAAGTGCCGGAAAAAGGAGTCCTTTCACCACCATTTAGTTTCACTGGACATTGACTATACCTGTCCTGGCCACAGCATTAGCCCCAAACCTGCATGACCCCCCACTTTAAGAAAGTGCCGAAAAAGGAGTCTTTCAACACCATTTTCGTTGAACTGGACAAAGACTATACCTGTCCTGACCAACAGCATGAGCCCCAAACCTGCATGAACCCCCACATTTAAAAAGTGCCGGAAAAAGGAGTCCCTTTCAACCACCATTTGTAAGTTGAAACTGCCATTGACTATATCTGTCCTGGGCCACAGCTGGAGCCCCAAACCTGCATGACCCCTCACATTTAAAAAGTGCCCTACGAAAAAGGAGTCTTTCAACCACCATTTTGTAGTTGAACTGGACATTGACTATTACCTGACTGGACAGAGCTCTAGTACCCCAAACCTTCCATAACCCCCACATTTAAAAAGTGCCGCCGGAAAAAGGAGTCTTTCAACCACCATTTAGATTTTCACTGGACATGAGCTATACCTGTCCTGGGCCACAGCATGAGCCCCAACCTGCATGACCCCCACAATTAAAAAGTGGCGGAAAAAGGAGTCTTTTCAACCACCATTTTAGTTAACTGGACATTGACTATACCCTGTTCCAGGGCACCAGCATGGAGCCCCAACCCTGCATGAACCTCCACATTTAAAAAGTGCCGGAAAAAGGAGTCTTTCAACCACCATTTTAGTTTTTCACTGACATTGGACTATACCTGTCCTGGACCACAGCATGAGCCCCAAACCTGCAGGACCCCCACATTTAAAAAGTGCCGGAAAAAAAGGATCTTGCCAACCACCCTTTTAGAAGAACTGGACATTGACTATATACCTGTCCTGGGCCCATCAGCATGAGCTCCAAACCTGCAATACTGACCCCCACATTTAAAAAAAAAGTGCCGGAAAAAGGAGTCTTTCAACCAACCATTTTAGTTTTCACTGGACAGTGACTATACCAGTCCTGGGCCACAGCATGAGCCCCAAACCTGCATGACCCCACATTTAAAAAGTGCCGGAAAAGGAGTCTTGCAACCACTATTTGTGGTTCACTGGACATTGACTCTACCTGTCCTGGGCCACAGCATGAGCCCCAAACCTGCATGACCCCCACATTTAAAAAATGCCGGAAAAAGGAGTCTTTCAACACCATTTAGTTTCACTGGACATTGACTATACCTGTCCTGGGGCCACAGCATGAGCCCTCACCGCATGACTCCCACATTTAAAAAGTGCCGGAAAAAGGGAGTCTTCAACCACTCATTTTTAGTTTCACTGGACATTGACTATACCTGTCCTGGGCCACACAGCGATGTACCCCAAACCTGCATGACCCCCACATTTAAAAGTGCCGGAAAAAGGAGTCTTTCAACCACCATTTTAGTTTCACTGACATTGGACTATACCTGTCCTGTCCTGGGCCACCGCATGAGCCCCAAACCTGCAATGACCCCCACATTTTTAAAAAGTGCCGGAAAAAAGGAGTCTTTCATTTTCCAACCACACATTTAGTTTTTCACTGGACAATGACTATACCTGTCCTGGCCACAGCATAGCCCAAACCTGCATGACCCCCACATTTATAAAGTGCTGGAAAAAGGAGACTTTCAAGCCCAAACCACCAAGTTAGTTTCACTGGACATTGAATATACCGTGTCCTGGGCCACAGCATGAGCCCACAAACCTGCATGACCCCCACATTTAAAAAGTGCCACGGATAAAGGAGTCTTTCAAAACCACCATTTTAGTTGTCACTGGACTTTGACTATAACCTGTCCTAGGCCACAGCTGAGCCCCAAACCTGCATGACACCCCACATTTAAAAAGTGCCGGAAAAAAGGAGATCTTTCACCACCATTTTAGTTTCATCACTGGACATTGACTATACCAGTCCTGGGCCACTAAGGCGAGAGCCCAAACCTGCATGACCCCGCAAACATTTAAAAAAGTGCCGGAAAAAGGAGTCTTTCAACCACCATTTTAGTTTCACTGGACGATTGACTATAACCTGTCCCTGGCCACAGCATGAGCCCCCAAACCTGCATGAGCACCCCACATTTAAAAAGTGGCCGGAAAACGGAGTCTTCAACCACCCATTTTAGTTGAACTGGAAATTAGACTATAACCCTAGTCCTGTGCCACAGCATAGCCCCAGAACCTGCATGACCCCACATTTAAAAAGTGATGGAAAAAGGGAGTCTTTCAACCCACGACATTTTAGTTTCACTGACATTGACTATAACCTGTCCTGGGCCACCACATGAGCCCCAAACCTGCATGAAAACCCCCACATTTTAAAAAGTGGCCGGAAAAAGGAAGTCTGTCAACCACCATTATTAGTTTCACTGTACATTGACCATACTGTCCTGGTCCACAGCATGAAGCCCCAAAAGATGCATGACACCCCCACATTTAAAAAGTGCCGAAAAGGAGTTCATTCCAACCACCATTTTAGTTTCACTGGACATTGACTATACCCTGTCATGGCCACAGCATGAGCCCCAACCTGCAGACCCCCACAATTAAAAAGTGCCGGAAAAAGGAGTCTTTCAAAACCACCATTATTATTTCACTGGACATGACTAAACCTGTCCTGGGCCACAGCCTGAGCCCCAAACCTTGCATGACCCCCACATTTAAAAAGAGGCCAAAAAAAGGAGTCTTTCACCACCATTTTAGTTTCACGTGACATTGACTATACCTTGCCCTGACCACAGCATGACCACAAACCTGCATGAGACCCCCTACATTTAAAAAGTGCCGGAAAAAGGAGTCTTTCACACCATTTTTAGGTTTCACTGGACATGACTATAGCTGTCCTGGGCCACAGCATGAGCCCCAAACCATGCATGACTCCCACATTTAAAAATGCCGAAAAAGGATCTTTCAACCACCATTTTTTAGTTTCCACTGGAACATGACTATACCTGTCCCTGGGCCACAGCATGAGCCCCTAACTGCCATGACCCCCACATTTAAAAGTCCGAAAAAGGATTTTTCAACCACCATTTTAGTTATTCACTGGACATTGACTAATACCGTCCTGGCCACAACATGAGCTCCAAACCTGCATGACCCCCATCATTTAAAAAGTGCCGGAAAAAGGAGTCTTTGCCAACCACCATTTTAAGTTGAATCTGGACATGACTATTACCTGCCTGGGCCAACAGCAGGAGCCCCAAACCTGCATGACCCCACATTTAAAAAGTCCGAAGAAAGGAGTCCTTTCAACCACCATTTTATTTGAACTGGACATTGACTATACTGTCCGGACCACAGCATGAGCCCCAAAACCTGCGATGACCCCCACATTTAAAAAGGGCCCGGAAAAAGAGCTTTCAACCACCATTTAGTTTTTCTCACTGGACATTTGATATACCTGGTCCCTGGCCACAGCATGAGCCCCAAACCTGCATGACCCCCACATTTAAAAAGGTCCCGAAAAAGGATCTTTCAACCACCATTTTAGTTGAACTGTGACCTTGACTATACCTGTCCTGGCCACTTTTACCTGTCCTGGGGGCCCAGCAAGAGGCCCCAAACCTGCATGACCCCCACATTTAAAAAGGCCCCGGAAAAAAGGGGCCTTTTAACCACCATTTTTTTTTTCCTGGAAAATTAAATAAACCTGTCCGGGGCCCCAGCAAAAAGCCCCCAAAACCCGCATGACCCCCCCATTTAAAAAGTGCCGGAAAAAGGAGTCTTTCAACCACCATTTTAGTTGAACTGGACATTGACTATACCTGTCCTGGGCCACAGCATGAGCCCCCAAACCTGCATGACCCCCACATTTAAAAAGTGCCGGAAAAAGGAGTCTTTCAACCACCATTTTAGTTTCACTGGACATTGACTATACCTGTCCTGGGCCACAGCATGAGCCCCAAACCTGCATGACCCCCACATTTAAAAAGTGCCGGAAAAAGGAGTCTTTCAACCACCATTTTAGTTGAACTGGACATTGACTATACCTGTCCTGGGCCACAGCATGAGCCCCAAACCTGCATGACCCCCACATTTAAAAAGTGCCGGAAAAAGGAGTCTTTCAACCACCATTTTAGTTTCACTGGACATTGACTATACCTGTCCTGGGCCACAGCATGAGCCCCAAACCTGCATGACCCCCACATTTAAAAAGTGCCGGAAAAAGGAGTCTTTCAACCACCATTTTAGTTTCACTGGACATTGACTATACCTGTCCTGGGCCACAGCATGAGCCCCAAACCTGCATGACCCCCACATTTAAAAAGTGCCGGAAAAAGGAGTCTTTCAACCACCATTTTAGTTTCACTGGACATTGACTATACCTGTCCTGGGCCACAGCATGAGCCCCAAACCTGCATGACCCCCACATTTAAAAAGTGCCGGAAAAAGGAGTCTTTCAACCACCATTTTAGTTTCACTGGACATTGACTATACCTGTCCTGGGCCACAGCATGAGCCCCAAACCTGCATGACCCCCACATTTAAAAAGTGCCGGAAAAAGGAGTCTTTCAACCACCATTTTAGTTTCACTGGACATTGACTATACCTGTCCTGGGCACAGCATGAGCCCCAAACCTGCATGACCCCCACATTTAAAGTGCCGGAAAAAGGAGTCTTTCAACCACCATTTTAGTTGAACTGGACATTGACTATACCTGTCCTGGGCCACAGCATGAGCCCCAAACCTGCATGACCCCCACATTTAAAAAGTGCCGGAAAAAAGGAGTCTTTCAACCACCATTTTAGTTTCACTGGACATTGACTATACCTGTCCTGGGCCACAGCATGAGCCCCAAACCTGCATGACCCCCACATTTAAAAAGTGCCGGAAAAAGGAGTCTTTCAACCACCA
>JAODAL010032453.1:0-46912 GCA_025379985.1 Phyllomedusa bahiana
CGAAAGGTATAAATTTTACTGCAGCTTTTGTAGCTTGGGATCAGCATTATAATTAATGGGGGGGCCCCGAATGAATCATCTCAGTTATAAAATATGGTTACCGCATAGATCCCCCTAAATGACCATAACACTTTATTGGGTTTTTTTTGGGTTTGGTGATTCTAAAACCCCCACCCCCTCCATAACCCCCCCTAAAAACCCCCCCCCCAAATAACCCCCCCCCAGGGGGCGTGAAAAATTGCTGCATAAAACCGGGCCCCCTGGAAAAAAAAGGTTGGGACCGCCCCTTTAGATTCATGGTAAATTTTGGTTATTTTTTTTTTTTCCATATCTTTTCTGTAGAGAAAGTTTTTCGTATTCTATTATCAGCCAAGCAGGGTAAAACTGAAGGTAAAAAAAATGTGATAGATAACACAGGATCCAAAGTCATAAAGGAGATACCCAAAATTTTTAAAATAACAAAAAACCTTTAAAACTAAAAGCATATCACAAATTGGTTCAAAGAAAAAAAAAGAAAGAAGAATAGTACATACTTTTTAATTAGAAAAAGTAATATAGGCGATACACTTAAAAAATATATACATACTCTTTCTGGCTTACTTCAGTCTACTCCTTTCTTTTGCTTAGAACACCTTCAAACCCCATTGATGATATATTTATTTTTATACTTAGAGCATCAATTTCCTCCTTAAGTAAAAAAGACATGGTTACTTTTGTATTTTTGAACTATTGGAAGAACAATGTGATAAAAACTTTTTAATTTTTGTAAATTTGGGAAAATATGAAAATAAAACAATTTTTTGATAGAACGGATCTGGCCTGCGGGTATCATTAAATTTTTAAAGGCGGAAAGTTGGAAGAGGGATGTTTGGTTTCTTCAAGTCGAAAACAGACGGCAGAGGGCGCCTTTGCAAGAACAGTAAATGGACCACTTGCTTTCCAGTAGCTCATCATTGAGAATCCTTCATTTTTAAGCAAATGACAACCCACCCCCCCCCCCCCCCCCCCTTTTCAAAAATTTATTTCTTTTGGGTCTCTTTTTTCAGTGACCACTGCATTAAATAGTAACACTAGGGTACATTCAAATGCTGTGGAGTTCCAAAGAAATTCTGTGCAGTAGTCTGCAGGAAGTCTTTAGAAGCAGATCTGCTATATAATAATATAATATATATTACATATATATATATTATATATATATATAAATTTTTAAATAATACAAACTAAATTTCCAAAAAAATTGGGACACTAAAAAATTTGTGAGAAAAAAACTGAATAAAGATGTGGGGGCCAACATCTAATATTTTATTCAGAATAGAAATAAAGACAGAAAAAATTTTAATTGAGTAAAGAAATTAAAAAGGGCAAATATGTTGATTAAAAAATTTCACAGTGTTCAAATGCAAAAAATTTGGGGGACAAGTGGCAATAAGTGGGGGAAAAAAATGACATTGAGCTATAAGAACAGCTGGATCAACACTAATTAGGTAAATTTGCAAAATATTGGGTTAAAAAAAGAGCTACTCAGAGTGTCATGTCTTTTGGGAGCCAAGATGGTAAGAGGATCACCAATTCCACCTTTTTTTTGGCAGAAAAGAAGTGCCAAAACCAGGAGGGGTTTTAAACCAGCGAAAAATAAAAAACCCTTTTTAAATTTATCCATCCCCCAACAAACACATAAAAAGATTAGAGAATCGGGAACAATCGCGTGCAAAGGGGTCAAGGCCTAAAACTCTACAAATGCCCGTGATCCCCGGGCCCTTTAAACGCCTGCACCTCAAACAGGAATTGCCATGTCAAGGGAAAACACGAAGGCTAGGATTTCTTTTCCCGAAAGCATTGTCATGACCACAATCCACCGTGCCATCCCCCGTTGCCAGCTGAAACTCTACAGTTCAAAAGGAACCTTTCTAAAGCCCCCAACTCAGCCGTTTGCACTGGGCCCCGGGGGCTTTAAAATGGGTGTGGCAAAATTTAAAAACGTTCTTGGTAATGAGTCAGATTTGAAATTCTTTAGGAACAGTGGGACGCCATGTCTCCGAACAGAGAGGAAAGGACAAACCCCAAGTTGTTACACGCTCCGTTCAGAACCCTGCATCAAAGAGGTATGGATTGCTGGTGCTTGTGGCATGGCAGCTTTCATGTTGGGAAAAGGGACCATAATGCAGAGAGCTATATTCAGGTTCTGAACAACATATGCTTCCATCAGCGTTTCCCCCTTTAGGGGGCCCCCGCATTTTTCAACAAAAAAAATGCCAACCCCCCCCCCCCCCCTTCTGCAGCAATCACAAATCATGGCTACGTGGAGAAGGACCAGGTACTGAAAAATGGCCAGCCTGCAGTCCAGATTTTCAATTTTGGAAAAAATTTTGGGGCATCATAAAGAGAGGTGAGACCAAAAGGCCGAAGGACATTTTAACAGTTAGAGGGCCCGTATTTGACTAAAGGGCGTGATTCCCTTTTTTTAAAAATTGAGAAACTGGTCCCTCTGCCCCGCGTCTGTTGATGTTGTAAGAAGGGAAGGGGGGGCCACACAGTGGGAAAAACGGCAGGGCCCAAAATTTTTTGGGATTTTTTGATGCCCTTAAATTTTGAAACAAAATATTTTTCATTAAAAAGATCTTTCCCAGTTTAAAAATTTTGATCTGTTTTTTGCTCTATTTTGATATAATATTAGATGTTTGGGACCTCCCTAATTGCTTCAGTTTTTATTCACAATTTGTTTAATGTCCCAACTTTTTATGTTTTAGTCCTACTAGAGTATTTGGCCACAATCCCTAATACAACACTAAATTATTGCAGTTTGGTGTACTTTTAGTGCATTTCTATAACATCCCTCTTCTGTCTTATTTACGGGTGTAACTAAATTCATAGTTGAGTAGTCAAAATTATCCTAGTATAGAAATACTTAGCAGAAACAGAGACACATGGGGGACCTTGGTAGAACAAAAGCTTAATGGCTAGGAATTATTTTAACATGCTTTGGTAACATACTTTCTGTGTGATGTAAGCATATTATTGCATAAGCAATCTAACGGATTTATGTCACGCAAAATGTGGAATACTGGCTTTTATGCTCGGATTGATTAACATTCTTACTATGGAGCGAAGCCCT
Organism: Phyllomedusa bahiana; assembly: GCA_025379985.1. Classification (NCBI taxonomy): domain Eukaryota; kingdom Metazoa; phylum Chordata; class Amphibia; order Anura; family Hylidae; genus Phyllomedusa; species Phyllomedusa bahiana. The sequence continues at coordinate 3,113 of JAODAL010032453.1, forward strand.
TACGGCAACTGCGCGGCTCACTGAGGACTATGTGAAAGTCCGAGTACAATGTGCATACTGAAGTATGGACAACACCATGACGTTACCACCACTATCTGGATACTACATTTGTTCTATTAACCTGGAATAAGGCAACCTACTGAGGAATCAGACGGTGCAGTCTGGGGTGAACCGCGTCTGGGTTGGTTCTTTGTGATATGGATTTATTTATCTTTTCTGTCATATAAATGTAGGGAACAGCAAGGGAGTGTTTGAGGGATATTTTTGCGGGGTCGCTCTTTCCAGTGCGGTAACCCTGCTAAGGGAAAGAACAGGTTTGATAGTTAAATAGGGAAAGTAAACCTTGAAGTAATTACTGTTATAGCACGGAACCTGGAGCTGATTTATGAAAATAAGGAAATGGGACTGTAGTGCCCAGGGGAAATTTATTATTTTGGACCGGAGAGCTGGTTAGGGGGGGGTGGAGAGTAAAACATTAAAATCAGTGTATTAACATTTGCCTAATAGGGGGTTTTTTGTTTTTAATTTTTTTTTTTTTTTAGATACTACATAAATTGCTAAAAAATCTAAAAAATTTCCCCCTAAAAGGCATTTTTTTCCCAAAAACGGCTTATTTTGGGAGATTTATTTCCTTCTTATTTTGGGTCCCAAAAGGGCTTTGCAAATGCAGGAAGGCATCTAAAAACCATGCCAGCAAAATAGGGGTTTCCGGGACACCTTTTTCCCCCATATAACCCCGGTTATGGCCCAAACAGAGTTAAACACCAACAAAAATTGGGTATTTGAATATTAAAAAAATTGGGTTAAAAAATTTTTGGGGTCTTTTTTTCCAATTTTTCCCTTGGGGAATCTTTTCATCTAAAACTGCATATTATTGGGGAAACATAATTTTTTTAAATTTTCACGAGAAAGCCATAATTATTTTTTCGAGGGGTTTGAAATTTCCCAAAAATAAGATTTTGGGAGTTTTTTTCCAAATTTTTGGCCACCTTATGGTGTCTGCACCCCCTTTTTAAAGGGCCAAAAAATATCCAAATTTTAAAAAGAGACCTAAAAAATCCAATAAATTTTCTGGCCCTGTTTTTGATTAAACGAACACAAAAGCCAAAAATATTACATTTCTTTTTAAATTTTCCCATCATAACACCTCCCAAATATTTGGGGTAAAAGCTTTTTTTAAATTATGGTAGGATTTTTTGGGGGAGTTTCACTTGAACCAACAATAGAAAGGGAACGGGGTCCCAAAAAAAAAAATCGTTTTGCTTATTTTTCTTAAAAATTTTTAAAAATGCTGCAAAACCCTTAAAAAGGGTTTTGTATCCTAAAAAAAATAAAAGAATATTTAAAAAATTATACGAACATAATATGGTTCCAGTTCCTGGTTATTCCAGTTACAAAATTTTTTGGGGGATTTGGGTATAAACTAAATTTTTTAAACAACCCTTAATATTCAGACTTTTTTTCCCCAAAAATTAAACCCAGATTGTTTTAACCAAAAAATTTACTAATCCCTTAAGTAAAAAGGTTGTGGGTTTTAAATAAATACTTCCATTGTTTAGATAAACTTGGGCCCTTTGAGTCAAAAAAACGGCCGATTTATTATAGCAAAAAATTTTTGGACAATCAAATTAATTTTACCCTTTATTTTGGGGTTGGCTTATGTTTATGCCATTTGTTTGTGTCAAAAGGGGTTGGCGCATTTTCTGTAGCATGATGTCAAAATTTAAAAAACCCCCCCTTTTTTAAAAAAGTCACTGCCATTTGCCAAAGATATAACGGGAAATGTCAACACAAAGAAAAAAGGGCATAAAGCAGGATGTACTGTAGTTTTTGGGGGAACAAATTGAAAGTTCCCAAAAATTTAAATTGCCCCAAAAGCGCCCCAAAAAAACCCCAAAAATTTCACATGAATAAGAAAAAAGCTTTTAAAAAGTTATTCCAAAAATAAATTTGAAATGTCAGTTTTAAAAATCGGGTCTGTTTTTTTCATATTTAAAAACTAGCTGCAAGGAAAGATTTCGGAGTGTGGGAGTAAACCCACACAAAAAAAGATGGGAATACCCCAAACTTTGGAGGGTTTTTTGTCTTCATTTAAGATTTAAACCCCAGCGCTGAAAAGTAATAGTGCAAACCACTGAGACATTGTGCTACTAGGTTAGCTGCTGATTTATGTAGTGGGAGAAACTGATAGGCAAATGCTCACAATGTTTTAACAAATCATCATTATAAGACATATTAATTTATGATCTCAGAGCATCACTGACTCAGAGTAAAAAGGGGTTCTCGAAACAGTTTTGGCCGTGTCCTTTATATTTTGTGCCCTTTTGTTTGTTTTCCCCCTCTCTGTTTTTTAAAATTTCCCCCCTGAACGGGAGTAAAACCCTTTTTAAATCATCAACCATCTTCTTGAGAGTTGTGTTTTCCTTTACAGTACAGTTTAATTGTTCCTATTAAACATATAAATTAAATATGCTAGAATTTTATTAAAAAACCGGTTTTAAACTAACAAATTTTAAAAAAAAAAAAAAAAAAAAAGATTAAAAAGTGAAAGGGGAGTCTCATGAAATCCCAAAATTTTTGAGTAAATTTGCTGAAATTGAAATTTTTTAAATTTTGTTTATTGCAAGTATACAGGGTGCCTAAATTATTTAACGTATCCTGCTTTAAGCCTATTTTACCCTACCACAGACTTCTTGTATATTTGTAATTATATTTGAGACTTCAGTTAGACTTCACTTGTGCACCTGCAAGAAGATTGCAGCAGAGAAAACAGGGGAGAATTGCAATCTCATTATCTCTCTAATAGCCGTCTGTTTTAAAATCGGGGTTTGGGAAACCCTAGGAAAACATTTTAAATTTCCGTCCCAACATCAGATTTTTCATTTTAAACCTTTTAAATTTTTTCTGTATTATGTTTAAAAACCATCTTTTTTTAAAAGCTTTTAAAACTTTGTTATCAACCCTTAAAGGGGTTTTTTCCCCGAAGTAAAATTGATGTGGGAAATTTGAAAATGAAAAAAAAAAAATTTTCACCATTCATCATTATTAAAAATTCTGCACTGTTTTTGATTTAGCTGCTCCTTTAGTTATCCATTATTTACAGCTCATCTCCATGGGATACGACCAGGGCTGTGAACTCCTCAGTCCTGGTCGCACATGCTCAGACATCACCTCTCTTCTCAGGTACCTACTGAGTGTTCAAATCCCAGGTGCTGTCACTCTACTCCTGTCCTTTGGACTAGTTAGTAATAAGTCAAACACTGCAAATAAAAAAAAAAAAAAACTCAATGAGGTCTGTGCATTGATAAAGAGAAAAAAAAATCCACAGGTTAACTTTCTGCAGGGACTTTAACCAAGGACCCTTGTGCTGTAAAGCAAAATCATTACCTCTGAGCTACAGAGTATCTGCTTGCACTTCAATATATAACCAGACCTGTCTTTGACTACAGAGAGGAAAGGCATGGTGATGTCATCCTGCTGGGTCACATGATCTGCAATTCAAACAAGTTATACACGCCCCCTTCTGAGCACACAGGGATCAAGAGCTGGATGCAGGAGGTATGAAATGAGATCGCGGCAAAACCCCTTTAATCCAGATATTATCCACAATTGTTTTTGCATTGCTTGTAACAGCTCATACAAAGAAAATGGCCTCCAGGACTTCCCCTTTTCTGGAGGATATTGAGATATAGAGCTTCGGGCTTCTTGGAATTGCTAAAGCAAGACATAGGCCTCCAAATACTTCCTCATTTGACTGATGCAAAGAACTTTCTAGAAGACGCTACTGCGCACGCGCAATGAATGAAACTGTTATATGTCCATTTATGTCCATATATCTTGCTTGTGGTTTTGACCAGTATCTGTCCATTACTAACACATTAACCAATTATGATTTAAAAAGTATCATTACGTATCAAACCTATATAAACTTGTAACTTCCTCAAATTAAACAGAATATGCACAACGCTGTACTATGTAGTGTGTAATTCTCTTACTCTCAGCTGAGACCTAAAATACTTTGAATTTGGAACAGATATAACAATAAGGACGAGTGTAGGATTAAAAAGGAAAATCCTCACTCCACATTAATAGCTATCAGTTTGATGAACTTTTTGGAATCAAAAAGGGTAATAAAAGTATAAGAGGCTTTGTGGCATCTCTGAGGCTGCTTATATGCAGATCCAATGGTTGGGCCCTTTATGAGAGGTGCTCAATTGAAAAGACCATGAGTCATTGTTTCAAAAAATATAATGTACCAATATACATATTAAAATTTTATCTCATAACATATTTTTAGAGTATATTTCTGATCAACAATGAGAGCAGATACAAACAGGAGAAAGTAGGAATTTCACAGACCTTATTATTATCGTTATTTATTTTAAAGCGATATTAATTCCAGGGTTAGTAGTTAATACCTACTGTGACTTGATTATTATTAATAATCCTTTTTAATCTAAACCATGTTTAAAAAATAAATTATTTCATGAAAATGGTTAGAATGATGTGCACGTTTTTTGTATAATGGATAGTATGTTTAGGAATACCTGAAGATTTTCTTGACAAATGAGCAGATCTTGTTCTTTTTTCTTTAACATTTTGTTTTCAGATTTTTCATCAGCAACCATTTTTTCCAACTCTCTTTGATCTTTCATGGATTCCTCCTTTTGAACAGAAAGAATGTAAGTGAAAAGCAACAAAATACAAATAGATACAACACCATTTATACACTGTTATTAAACAAGTTCTTTGGGTTCTTGTAAATTAAACTTACACGTTAATATGCAGCCTTTAAAGAGGTTTTCTGCAATTCTCAAACAATGACCTGTTTTCATTGTTTACCACTAAAGACATAGGGCAACATGTATGATATTTGGAGCCCAGGCACTATCTTTTTCGCGCATTAGTAGCATATGAATGCGCCTGAAATTATTAACCTGTTCTACTGCAAGTCATAGATTTAGTGCTTTCTACCTACAAAATGACAACTAACACTCAGGTAAACCATTTTCAAAGTGGATTTGTGAGTTAGGTTGCGTTTTTGAGTGGCACAATTTTGATGTATATATATATAACTTGATAAATTTTAGTAACTATTTTTAGTGCAATTGAAAAAAAACACAGCAAATATTAAATTTTGTTACCTTCTCTGTGCATTATAATTAACATTTCCTGTATTCTAATGACACTGATACCAAATCAGCATAGATTTTTTCATCCTTTACTACTCTTTCATAATAAAAACACTCTCAAAAAATATTTTTATGTTGCAGCATTCCAAAAGCCTTGACTTTTTTTTATTATTCTTTTTTAATGATTTGATGTAACTAATAAGTGAGCTTGTTTTTTGAAGGATGAAATATAGTTTCTATTGGTTCTAGTTTGTGGTAGATCGGATGTATTATAGACTTATTTATTAACTTTCAGAATTTTTGGGGGAGGAGAAGTTAAAAATGTAAATTGGCCCAATGTTTATTGCATTTGTTTTATTTTGTTTACTGTGCAGTTTTAATAACATGCAGACTTTATTGTTGCCATCATTATATTTGCTGTGATACAGTTGTTAAGTGTGTATTTTTGTTTTAACAAAAACTTTACAAAATATAACCCCTTTTTTTAAAAAAAAAAATTGGGGGGGACAGTATAAAGACCCTTTTTTTTACTATTTGCCCTAGGCAAAATTAAACTCTATCGTTTTAATAGTTAAAGTTTGTCAGGCCAAAAAAGACATACTCCATCCAGTTTAGCCCATTTTCTAAAATGTTTGCTTTAAAAAGTTAAAGTGCAAAGTTCTCAATCTATAAAACCTAAAACTTAACTTTTTATTATTCAACATTAAACCTCTATCACACTTTTTAAAAACCTGATTTCTAACCTCCAAATTTTTCTCATAACTTTATCCCCTTTTTAATCTGAAGAATAATCCTTTTTTATTATCGAATCGGGGGGAACACCCCCCTATTATAAAAAAAAAGGGGAAAACCCCTTTTTTTTCAGTGATTTGCTAACTGCAAAAAAAATCCAAAACACTTACTTGGGGGTTTCCCCCAAAACTGATGGCATGAACAATAAGGTTTCTTTGTGAAACCCCGCACGGGTAACACAAAAAGAGGAAAAAACACAAATTAAAATGTAATGCCCTTTACCTCCCCAACATGTTTCACCAGCAAACTGGCTTCATCATGGGATAAAGCAAAAGACAAAGCAAATTGCGCGCCAAAATACGTGGCTAAATAAGCCGTGTGAATATACCCTTAGGCTATGTTCATACGGTGTAATTGCAGGGCGTACAGTACGCCCCACAATTACACCAGGTGTTCGGGAGTCACCGGCCCCATTTACAGTCGTTGTGGCGCGTACTCGCCACAAGTAATTGACATGTCACTTATCTCCCCCCGCGTACAATACAATCGTATTGTACGAGGGGGAGGCAGGCAAAATCCTAGTTTCTATGAAACTGTGGATTACCGAAATTTTTTGGTGGCATCTTGCCGTATTAGAGCCCCAAATTGACGTGAAAGGGCGAGCCAAAATTTCCCCCCCGTGTGAACATACCCCTTAATGTTTTGGTGTTTCCCAGTCTTGTAAGCCCTAGGGTAATTTGCAGGAGCGAATCGTTCTTTTTTTCAAAAAGGGGCCGCGGGGCACTTGGCTTGACATGAGGCAGAGAACTCGGGGAGGAAAAAAGGGAAACCCCCCCCCCTCAAGGGACATTTTGCAGAATGAACCAAATCAGCAACCAGGGGGCCTTCCCCGGGTGACTCACACCCAATAAATACAAAAGCCATTTTAAAACCCTCACACTTGTCACTGTCTCCTGTCACAGCATCTACTGCTCCCAACCCTTTATATTGCCCCCTGGGGGGAAAAACAATTTTTTTTGGGGGCTCCCGGGGATGAAAACCTTCTAAGGGGTTTTGTAAATTTTAGTACCTTTTCCCTAAACCACTTTTTTTAATTTTTTTTTGGTTTTTGTTTGGGGGTTATTCCCCTTAAAATCCAGGGTGTGGTTTTTTCTGCCCCACTAAAATTTTATTTATTTTGCCATAGGAAATTTTAAACATCTATAGTTCTCTATCGGGTTAAAAACACTAAAACGAAAAATTTTATTATGTATAACTTCAGGGGGGCCGCGGGCACTGTGCCCCCCGGGGCCTCCCCCCTTGCCCGCAGGGGCCCCGGGCCCGGGGTGCCCCCCCGCGACCATCCCCCCCTGCCCCCCCGGGCCCCGGGCCCCCTTTACCTTCCAGGGTTTGGTAAACCCCTTTTCCCCGTTGTTCCGGCCCCGCCCCGGCAGGGCCCTTTTCCCCTTGGGCGCGGCAAAGGGGGTTTTATTTTTTTTTAAAGGGGCCACCCCCCATAATTTGGGTTTATTGCTGGGCGCTGGTCTTTTTTAAGGGTTTACATCCCCCCAAACCCACATTTTGGCCCATTCGTGGTTTTTCGTTTAGAAAGTCTGGGGAAGTTGCTAGTCCTTCTGATTATCCTTTGTACCACCCGTTCCGCTAGTTTTCCTGACCTTGCCTGTTTGCCCCCTCCCCTGCCCCCTTTTTCCCCCTGTCTCTAAACCAAACAAACCCCCTGCCCCCTGCCCTAAATTTTTCTGCCTGCCCCCGACTACGCCTCGGGTTTTAATTTTTCTGTCCCAAAGCCCCAAACCCCCCCGCCATCCCAGAAAGGGCACGTCAGGGTTAAGCCCCTGGTTTCCTCACGCCGCAGAAATTTCCCATTTGCTTTGCGGGGGGCTCTGGGTGAAAACCGGGGGCTACTTAGACTCCTTCCCGGGGGCCCCCCCCCCCGGGGGGGGGCCAAACCCCCCCCTTTTTTTTTTTTTTAAAAATTTTTCCCAAACCCCCTTTTTGGGGGGGGGAAAAATTGCCCTTTTGGAAAAAAGGGGGGTTTAACCCTCCTTTTTGGGGGGGGAAAAAAAAAAAAATTTTTTTTTTTTTAACCCGCCCGGGTTTTTTTCCCCCCTTTTTTTTTTGGGGGGAAAAAAAAAAAATTTTTAAAGCCCCTTTGGGGGGGGGGGGAAAAAAAAAAAAAAAAATTTTTTTTTAAAAAATTTTTTTTTTTTCCCTTTGGTTTTGGTTTTTTAAAAATTTTTAAGGAAATTTTGGATTTTTTTTTTAAAAAAATTTTTTTTTTTAAAAGGGGCCCCCTTTTTTTGGGGAAAAAAAAGGGGGGGGGGAAAACCCCGGGGGGGGGGAAATTTGGGGGAGCCTTTTAAAAAAAAATTTTTTTAAAAAAAAAAATTTTGGGGCGGGAAAAATTTTTTTTAAAAAATTTTTTTCCCCCCCAAAAATTTTTTTGGGAAAAAAAAAGGGAAAAGAAAAAAAAAAAATTTTTTTTAAACCCCCCCCCCCAAAAAAAAATTTTTTTTTTTAAAAAAAAAAATTTTGGGGGGGAAAGGGTTTAAAAGGGGGGGGAAAAAAAATTTTTTTTTGGGGGGGAAAAAAAACCCTTGGGGGGGGGGTTTTTTTTTGGGGAGGATCCCCTTTTCCCCGGGGGAAATTTTTCCCCCTTTTGGGTTTGGGGGCCCCCCGGGCCCGGGGGGGGTTTTGGGGTTCCCTTTTCTTTTGGGGGCCCCCGGGGGGCCCCCAAATTAAAAAGGTTTTTTTTCCTTTTTCCCCCTGGCCCCAAAGGGCCCGGGTTTTTGGGGGGCCCCCCTTTGGTTTTTTTAAAAAAAAATTTTTTTTTGGGGTTTTGGGGGTTTTTTTTTTTTAAAAGGGGGGGGGCCGGGGGGCCCCCTTCCTTTTGGGGGGCCCGGGGGTTTTTAAAAAATTTCCCAAAGGGGGGGTTTTTTTAAAAAAAAAATTTTTTTTTTCCGGTTTTTTGGGGGGGAAAAATTTTTTAAAAAAAAGGGGGGGAAAAACCCCCCCCCTTTTTTTTTTAAAGTTAAAGGGAAAATTTTTTCCCCGGGAAAAAATTTTTTTTTTTTGGGGAAAAGTCCCTTTTTTTTTTCCCTTTTTTTTTTTTTTTCCCCCCCCTTTTTTTTAAAAAAAAAGGAATTTGGGGGTTTTTTTTTTTTTAAAAAAAATCCCCTTTTTTTCGGAAAATTTTTGGGTTCCCGGGGAAAATTTTTTAAAAAAATTTTGGGGGTTTTTTAAAAATTTTTTTGTGGGGGAAAAAAATTTTTTTTTGGGGGGAATTTGGAAATTTTTTGGGGCCCCCCCCCAAAAAAAAAAATTTTAAAAATTTTGAACCCCCCCTTTTTTTTGGGGAAGTGTGCGTCAGAGAGCGGAAGGGGGAGGGGGTTTTTTGTGATTCTTGAGGGAAAAATTTGGGAGCACCTGAATGGGGTGTGTCCCTAACGGGTTTAAAAAAAGGAAGTGAGCTTAGATCACTTATCGGCCTCAAACCCCCTGATGAAAAAGGTCAGCTGGTGAAACATTCGGGGAGGTCAGATAGACTTTTAAATTGTGTTTTCTCACCTCCAAGAAGTGTCCCCTGCTAAACGGTTTTCACATGGGGGACTTATTTGTTTTTTTATGAATTTGGGGGACGCGCCAGGTGGGGCTCATCCCCTTACTGAGATAGAAAATGCTGTATATAAAGGTTTCCGTTAATGGTGGGGCTCCCCCGACTTAAAATAGAAAAGGAGTTTCCCTTTTTTCAGAAGTAGAAAGGTTTAAATTGTGAGGTTAAAATCGGTTTTTTAAATGTGTGAAAGGCTAAGATTATAAAAATAAAAGTTACTTTTTAGTTTTTTAACGAAAAAAACTGATAGGTTTAAAGTTGCCTGGGGAAAAATAGTAAATTTTTGTGATAAAATCACTCTTTGTTTTTGCAAATTTCCCCAATTTTTGGGAACTATGTGACAATTCGCCCAACACCCTGAATTCCATCTGGTTCATGTGTAGGGTATTTAAACCAAAGGGGTTAAATTTTACCCCTTTGTTTGTGGGGTAATTAGATCAATAAAAGTGTGTGTTTTCTGGCCCATAATTCTAATTCCTTTGGGCTCACGTGTAGGGTTTTTTATATCGGGGGTTAATTATCCTCTTGTTTGGGGGAAAATTTACGGGGTGGGGATCGGTAAAATTTTTTTCGGGATCGGAGTCTCATAAAGGGGCCCGACCCACTCCCAAAAAAAAATTATTGGTAAAGTTTTTTGTGCATAAAAGACAAGAGGAAGGGGTTGCCAGGACATTTACATTTTTTCCATAGGAAAAACTTAAACCTTCATTCCCCTCAATCTTAAAGCACTAAAAGAAACTTTTGTATGTATAACTTAAACCCTAAATGCACACTTTTTAAAAAACCCTGATTTCAAACCCCTTGGGGTGAAACATGTTGGGGGGTCGGGCATGAATTTTAATTTGTGATTTCTTACCTTTTTCTACTGTGTTCCCCCTGCAGAGGGTCTCAAAAAACCTTATATGTTTTATTCCATCAAAAGGGATAATTTCCCAAGTAAGATTTTTGGATCCTGTTTGGAGTTAGTAAATCATTGCATATATAAGGTTCACCTGTTAATAGGTGGTGTTCCACTAGACTTGATAATAGAAAAGGAATTATTCCTTCACAATTAGAAAGGGACAAATTGAGAGGTTAGAAATCAGTTTTTTAAATAGTGTGCATCGAGATTAAGTGTTATACATAATTAAAGTTACGTTTTAGTGCTTTATAGATTGAGAATTGATAGAGTTTAATAGTAAATATAGTTGTAAGGAACCGAGGTAGTGGCTCCACTGGGCCACCGCTTGCGGTGGTACGGGCCACAACAGGGAGCGGAGTCTAAGTGGGTCCCAGTTTTCACCAGAGCCCGCCGCAGGGCGGGAAGGACTTGCTGCGGCGGGATTCCGCCAGGTCGCTACCCCTGATGTGACTTGCTTGCGGTGGTAGCCGAGGTGCAGCGTAGAGCAGAATCGACAGGCAAACTCGTAGTCGGGTATGGGCCAGAAGGTCAGGGCAGGTAGCGAAGGTTTGTGGTCGGAGAACGTAAGCTGGAGGGACTGGTACACGGAAACGGCAACTGGAACACAGAAAAGGCTTCCTCGCATAGGTATGGGCACTATGGATTCAGCAAAGTGCTTCCGGAAGGTGGAGCAATATATAGGGTCAGCGGCCAGCAACAGCCAATTACTGTCGCGCTGGCCCTTTAAATCTAAGAGAGCTGGCGCGCACGCGCCCGAAGGAGCGGGGCCGCACGCACCGGCCGGCAGACCGAATGCATGAACGAGTGAGTGCGGCCTCAGACCGTCATGCGGACCGCGGTGCCGCTCGCTACGGCGCAAGGGGGGACCCCGGGGACCGAGTGCGCCCGCAGCCCGAACTGCGGGCTGCGGCGCAACTCGTGACAGTACCCCCCCCTTTGGCCTCCCCCTCTTCCTGGCCTGGAGAAATCTCTGCAGAAGTCTACGGTCCATAATGTTGTCCTCAGGTTCCCACGATCTTTCCTCTGGCCCGAACCCCTTCCAGTCGATGAGAAAATGACGCCTCCCCCAATCGTCTTCATAGCCAAGATTTCTTTCACGGTGAAGACGTCGGAGGTATCAGCCTCAGGAGAAGGAGGCGCCACCCTCTGAGAGAACCTATTCACGATATGGGGCTTCTGCAGAGAGACGTGGAAGGAGTTCGGGATGCACATCGAGGGAGGTAACTTAAGCTTGTAAGCCACCGGGTTGATCCTTTTCAACACCACAAATGGACCGAGATACTGGGGGTCTAGTTTGTAGCTGGGGATCTTTAGGCGAAAGAACCTAGAAGATAACCAGACCTTATCCCTGGGGGCAAAAGATGGAGAAGGTCTCCTGTACTTGTCCGCTTGGAGTTTAGTCAGGGCAGAGGCCCGTTGCAGAGATCGCTGAGTGTCACTCCAGATGGCCCTCAAGTCACGAACTAGGGTATCCACAGCAGGAACATCCGAAGCAGACACCAGTGGGAGGGGAGGGCGGGGATGACCATACACCACAAGCAGGGGACGTGGACTTGTGGATAAAGCGCTTCCGGAGATTCTCTTGTATATAGGTCGACATGGCTTCGGTCTCAGGAACTGACAGCAGATAAACCCTGCCTCGGGGAGGACTCGTGCCAGGCAACAGGTCAATGGGACAGTCATAGGGAAGATGAGGTGGTAAGGTCTCCGCCTGCTTTTCGGAAAATATGTCCGCAAAATCTTAATAGTCCGGAGGCAGACCCAGCAAGGGTTTAGAAGGCGTCGGTGGAGAAGTGGGGAGCACCGGGCGAGGTGCCACTAGACAACGAGTTTGTCAGTCTTGCCCTCAACGCATTACTTTGCCTGTTTCCCAATTCAGCATAGGGGCGTGGCGCTGCAGCCATGGGAGCCCCACCAGGATTGCTGAAGAGGAGCGGGGAAGCACATAGAATGCGATCTTCTCTCCATGGAGTGTTCGTTCCAACGTGTATAGACACTGGCTCCGTGCAGAATTGAATGGAGTCACGCAGGATTTCTCCACTCACGGATGAGATGACCAAGGGCTTTTCGAGGTGGACCACCGGAAGATGAAGATTCGACACTAAAGCAGCGTCCATGAAGTTCTCGGCTGACCCAGAATCAAGGAAGGCAGGGACTTGAACTTGAACTCCGGCACCTGATACGACCCGCACCGGCATAGTCAAACGAGGAGAGGAACTGTTCACACCCAGGGATGCCTCTCCCACGTACCCTAGGTGCGCGCATTTCCCAGACGGGGGGGCAGGGGACAGTCCATCAAGAAATGCTCCGGACTGGCACTGTACAAGCACAGGTTCTCAGTGCGATGTCGGGACCGCTCTTGTTCTGTAAGCTGTACGCGGTCAATTTGCATTGGTTCTTCACCGGAGTGCTGCGGAGGTGGCAGAGGAGTCTTCTGGAACACCGGAGCCAGGCGAGGGAACCGGCGAGGCCGGACCGATTCGTGTTCCTGACGGAGCTCCTCCTGTCTCTCGGAAAAGCGCACATCGATGCGAGTGGCCAAATGGATCAGCTCGCTCAAGGACGTCGAGAGATCTCTTGCAGCCAGTGCACCCTTGACTCTGCGGGGAGAGCCCCTTCTTGAAGGTAGCACACAACGCTGCCTCGTTCCAGGTTAGCTCAGAGGCCAGCGTGCGGAACTGGACAGCGTAGTCATCTACCGTAGAATCCCCTTGGCGCAAGTTCAGAAGTGCGGTTTCCGCAGAGGATGCATGTGCAGGCTTCTGGAACACACAACGAAACTCCTTGAAAAAGGTCCGCAGATCCGATGTCAAAGGGTCGCCTCTGTCCCTCTGTGTGGCCCAGGCCAGGGTCTTGCCGGCAAGTAAACGGACCACAAACGCCACCTTTGACCGTTCAGATGGAAACTGGTCGGCCATCAGTTCCACGTGCATGGAGCACTGTGTAACAAAGCCCCTGCAGAGTTTCGGATCTCTGTCAAACTTAGTAGGTAGCGACAGACAGAGCTTGGGTCCCACGGAGGCAGACGAAATGGCTGGCGTAGGAGGAACCACGGGAGGAGACGGGGTTTCGTTGCTGAGAGGCAATAAGTTGCTGCATCATGGCGGTCAACTGGTCAAGTTGCTGCGCCTGTTGCACCAGTTGCTGAGACTGCAGAGCCACGATAGACATAAGGTCCTCCACACTGGGTAGTGGCACCTTGGCAGGATCCATGGCCAAATCCAACTGTAAGGAACCGAGGTAGTGGATCCGGGGGAAAAACGCAAGCAGTGGTACGGCCACAACAGGGAGCGGAGTCTAAGTGGGTCCCGGTTTTCACCAAAGCCCGCAGCAAGGTGGGATGGACTTGCTGCGGTGGGCTTCCACCAGGTCGCTACCCCTGATGTGACTTGCTTGCGGTCGTAGCCGAGGTGCAGCGTAGAGCAGAATCGACAGGCAAACTCGTAGTCGGGGACGGGCCAGAAGGTCAGGGCAGGCAACGAAGGTTCGTGATCGGAGAACGTAAGCCGGAGGGACTGGTACACGGAAACGGCAACTGGAACACAGAAAAGGCTTCCTCGCATAGGTATGGGCACTATGGATTCGGCAAAGTGCTTCCGGAAGGTGGAGCAATATATAGGGTCAGCAGCCAGCAACAGCCAATTACCGGCACGCTGGCCCTTTAAATCTAGGAGAGCCGGCGCGAGCGCACCCTAAGAAGCGGGGCCGCGCGCACCGGCTGGCAGACAGGCGCGGGAAAGCAGGAGTGTGGCCGGGTAAGTGGTTGCGCCCGAATGAGCGAGTGCAGCCGCGGACCAAAATGCGGACTACAGTGCCGCTCGCTACGGGCGCAAGGGGGGACCCCGGAGACCGAGTGCGCCTACAGCGAGAACTACGCCTGCAGCGCAACTCGTGACAATAGTCATTAAAAGTCACTCTTTGTTCTCTTGCTAGATTCCCATTTTTTTGGAGACTATTTGCCAGTGCTACTGCTCCTATATCTTCAGCCTTATCACATGAGGAGTGTAATTGATGACATGGAGCAGGCAAAGCACTGCCCCCAGGAGAAAAGATTCCGCTCCATGGCAAACAGATTTCAGCAAAATTTTTCACCTGCTTTCAAAGAAGTAGAAGAGTCCAACCATTCATCTAAACTTGGTTAGTAGAGCAAAAGATGGGATTGGCACCACGAATGTTGCTAAATATAAAGCCCCATTTAAATTGAAAAAACAACGAAATACTGGAAATGCCACAAACAAACAAAAAAATGTGTACAGGAGGGACGACCAGAGGGGTAGCGAGCTGACGCGTTTCGGGCTAAGTACAGCCCTTAGTCTTAGCTGCAGTTTAGATGTTAGTAACACCCTCTTATAGTGCATTAAAAACAAAAATCCAATTAAAAATGTCTACAATGCCCAAAACAATCCGATTGGAAAGCGTTTATTGGCACGTACCGTAGGTTGAAATGACATTTCCCGTCAGAATAGCGTTCCTCGGGGAAAAAGAACCGTGTAACAAAACCGGAAAGAGCTTGCGTTCCAAATAGCGGAAATGACTTAAGCATGATGCAAAGGACACACATTGGAAAGGAAGTGACATAGATGCACGGGTGGAGCTGGTGCCGTTGTCAAAGTAACTTATTTTTATATAAAATATATAAAGTTACATAAATATATTATTAATAAAATGTGTCAATAGCGAACCGCTATCCACCCCAGCAACACCTCGTTAGGTAACTGCCAAACAGGGATGGTCAGAAATAACAAGACATATTAAAACAAGCAAAGACAGCCGCCGGGTGGATTTCGCGTGGAAGTTTGAGCACCTAATCTAATAACAAACACAACATATAAATTAACAAGTTTTATATATTGGATCAAATTTATCTTATTGTTGATCCCAAAATACTATTCAATATTTCGAGAAATTTATACTTAAAAAGATATAAGAATGCTTGTGATCCTAACTCATTAATAAATACTTTGTTTTGTGTTTTTGGGTTTTTGTTTTATGTTTAATTAAAATTGTAATTATAGTTTGGCTGAGGGTCAAGATAACATAAGAAATGTTAAGGCAGGTAGTCATTAATTGTATCAATAGTACTTATCTTAATGATGAAACATTATTTCCCTGCGTACTTTGAGCCCCCGGGGACGATGGTATTGAGAAACAAGAATCCAATAAGCTTCTCTGTCTCGGGACGAAATATTCCCAATCGCCACCCCGGCAGGCTTACGTATCATTTCTATAGCTGTGATTTGTAATCCTTCGTCAAGATCCATGGCACCCCACAAAATGTTGTGCAACATTAGATTTGTTGGACCGATTTAAATTATTTTATGTCATTGAGATGTTCTAAAAACGTACCTTCAGCCTGCGAACTGTGCTACCCCACAAAAATTAGGTTGCAAAATGTGCATACTATGGTATAAACCACATGGTGAAATTACAATTTATATAGCTTTTAATCTCAAAAGTTCTTTGTATGAGCCGAATATTGAAAAATTTGAACAGGGCAATGCAAAGCGCAGGTTTTGCAAGGGGAAAACCACACTAAAGAAGCCTTAAATCGCAGCCAGTTGGGCTTTTTGTTTAAGGGAGGGTAACAGACGTGGTAAAAAGAATGTCACTGATGGTCTTAGGCTTTCTAGCCACTATAAAGGCACCCGTCTGTAAAAACGGAGTTTTAGAATTGCATCCTCCTGTAAAATAGGTAAATATTTCTCTATGACTTTTTTTATGGTGTTAAATTGGTGACTAATGGTCCAATACCAATACCGCTTTGTAGTTGTGTTTTTCCCATTTTAAAAGATCCCTAGAATTATTTTTTGAATTCTTAGGGGCTAATAAATTCTCTCTAGAAACGTTTGTCTACAATTTGTTCTGCTCTTTTTCAGTACCCAGTCTGGATAGCCTCTAATTTTAATCTGTTGTTTATAGCTGTTTTTTCAATAGCATAATCACATGAGAGGCTACGTTTCGTTTCGGGCCCCCGGTAAGTTCTCCCACCGGTATGGATTTTTCGTGTGATTATATGAAAATTATTATAGTGTAAGATCGTGTTGCACTGGTGGATTTGCGGAAAGTTTGGGACACAATTGCTTGATTGGGAAGACCCGTGAGTTTTTCAGGTCCAAAAACGTAATAGAAAACTTATGGATTTTATGCGTGAATCTCAAATTTAAAGGGGTTTTATATTTAATAGTGTAAAAAAGAGTGTACGGGCCCGGCACATCACACCTCAAATTAGGAGGAGATCGTCGATGTACCTGCCGTACCACTCCCAATGTGTTCAACAAATGACTGGGACCAGAAAAAATATATTGGCTCTCCCACCACCAAAGGTGGGAAATTAGCCAATGAAGGGGAGTATTTAGCCGCCCATTGAAACGCCCCTGGTTTGTAATATATGGAACCACCATAAAGAAAAGTAATTATGATGCATTAAAAGTCAGTAACCATGATTTTAAACTGTAATTAATCTACGAGTTTTGTACTGAAATTCTCTAAGTGATATTGCCAATGCAATTAATGCTACATAGTGAGGAATACTGGCATATAATGCCTCAATATCACAAGTTAGCCAACTCATGTCAACTTCCCAGATTTTGTGCTGTAAATTACTTAAAACATCTTTGGTGTCCCTGAGGTATCCCGGTAGCCGCTGCACTAAGGGCTGAAGATAAAAATTCATCTAAACTGACTGTGGCTAAGGCAATTCCTTTATATCCCGAACATGTTAGAGGTTGCCCCCTGTGGTCACCGCTTTGCCCCCAACCCAAGTTAGTGTAGAGAGGCCATTCTCTAGCCTGGAAATCATGAGATCAGATGTGAGGTCATGTATGCAGGATCTGATGGAGGCAATATTGTTTCTCAGAACAAATTCAGAGACTCCACAAATGTTCCTGTAGTGTTTTGCATATTTACAATTTTTTTGTTTTCTAACGTCATATCCAATAAATATATTTTACACTGACAAGCAAAATAAAAAAACAATGTTTTGAACTTGTGACTTTCAGGCTCCATATCTCACCAATCACTACAGCTTTGTACATTAGGCTACTGTATTTTATAAACAGTCATCTTACCTATCTTTTACATAAATTTGAACTTGCAAGTATTTAGCATCTGCCCTTAGTTCTGCAGATTCTTCCTGTAACTGCATTGTTACTGTTTTGCTCCTAAAATCAAAATGTTAATTTGTATTATTTTGTTAGCATTTGGGAAATCCACCTTTGGTTTTCAATACTGCCTGAATCCTTCTGGGCTCTGGATCAGATGCAAGCATATCTTTACCAAATTCTGATCCCAGGTCTCTTCTACACATTCCCAATGTTGGTGCATACTGGACTTGGATACAAATACAGCTTTTTCTTCAACTCCACCCAAAAGTGTACAAAATATCAAAACATTGTTACCCTTTTGCTTATCAGCGTCTGTTCTACCTAAATAGCTTGATTGTTGTATCATAAGGTGATAAACAGCCTGATGTTACCAATTTTACTACAGTAAAGTTATCACTTAAACATGTGCCATGTATGAGGGAGTCAGAAGTCTGAGTCAGGGGTTTGGGAAATTGAGGAGTCGGAGTCGGGGCTTTGGTTTACCGACTCCACAGCCCTGGAAATTAGGAGTCAAATACAGGGGATGTGTTTTTCTGCCCTATATATGCCTGAATTCCATCTGGTTCACTGTGTAGGGTATTTTATACCAAAGGCTTAATTGATCCTCTTGTTGTGGAATAATTAGGAGTCAAATAAAGGGTGTGTGTTTTTCTGCCCCATATACGCCTGAATTCCATCTGGTTCACTCTGTAGGGTATTTTATACTCAAGGATTAATTTATCCTCTTGTTTGTGGGATAATTAGGAGTCAAATACAGGGTGTCAATACCAGTCCCTGGTAAAGATGGTGGGTGGTTGAAGGAGCAGCTGGCAGCAGATGTGTGTCATCAGGCGGGTGGCAGCATCAGAATAGTAGCTGAGGCAGGTAGCCAGAAGAATCCAGGGTTCAGGGACTGCTTCAGGTGCTGCTGCTGGTGGCTACCTAAATCACTAGAGGGGGTGAAGAAACAGGTCAGACCTATTAGAGGATGGATTATGGCGCAGATAGGCGGTGGCCAACTGACTACATAGGATGTTTCTATAGTACTTGAGTTTGTCCTCCGTCTTGGCAGGTGAAAAAATGCCCCCTTTTTGGACCGGTAGCATGGGTCCAAGAGGGTGGAGAGCCAGAAGTCATCCCTCTACCAGATGGTGTCAATTTGGTTGTCACTAGCCAGGCAAATCAGCATGTAGCGGGTCCTTTGTGCAAGTGACTCTGAGGGGCTCCCTGCCTCTATCTCCACTGTATACTGCCACGGTGTATCTGGGTCATCTTCCTCGTCTTCCTCATCCTCTCCTCTGGCTGTTCCTGCTCCTCTCCTGTTACCCGAGTAGAAAAAAACACTCATTTCACCAGACACTGCTTGTGCTCCAATGTCTTCCTCCTCCTCCTCCAGTTCAGCCCCCACTGGACTCATGTGGCCGTGAGATGTAGTCGCCATGTCTCCGTTCCCCTGACCAGACAGATTTTGCAGCATTTGTTCCAAGACATGAAGCAGTGGAATGACGTTATTCATCCCGTAGTCCTGACGACTGACAAATAACATGGCCTCCTCAAAGGGTCTGTGCAAATGGCAGGTATCGCGCATGAGCTACCACTGGCTGACATAAAAATTAAACAGTGGAGTATCCCTGTCCACTTGGATCATCAATGGCCTTTCTCCGTTTTCTCTGTTTTCTCCCTGTTTCCCAGGTTTCTCGCTGTTTAGCTCTGTTCCTAGATTTCTCCCTGTTTTGATCTGTTCATAGATTTCTCTCAGCTCAAAGAGGGTGTGCTTGGCAGTATAGGAATGGCTAAATTGCAAGCAAAGTTACCTGGCCAGTTCTCTGAATGGTGCACCACTTGAAAAGGGAGGGACTGCAGTACCACCAACTTGGACAGGAGCACGGTCAGCTTCTGAACTTTGGGATGGCTAGACGCATACTGCTGTCTCTTGGCAATCTCCTCGGTGAACGACTGCTTGCACCATGAGTGTCGAGGAGCAGAAGCATCTGGACCAGTTATGATGTGAAAGACAGACAACACCCTTCGGCAGAGGTGGTGGAGCCTTGACTGCCTGAAATGGGAGGCGTCCAACTGGGTGATTCTGCTGCGACAGGATGGACAACCACATCTGAGACACGTTTCTCCCAGGCCACTGTATGCTGATGCTGCATATGTTGACGCAAGGCTCTGGTGCCAACGTTCGGCCCCTGGTCACGCTTTACTTTCTGCCCCCAGATTCTACCGACAGCCATGTTCGCCTCCTCCGGTGTCTTGGCAGAAAACTGGCACACCGCCGAGTAGGTGATTTTACCACCAATGCTCCGCACTAAGTGTTACCGCCACTGCCTTGGTGAGCTCTTGCACCGCTACTTTCTGGGACCTGCAAAGTGGGTGTGCTAAATCATGGCTGTTTGGCTCCCACCCTCATACTGCTGCCACCCTGCTGGCTCCCGGCCACACTACCGACTTGCTGGCTGCGCCACTGCCAGACACGCAAGCTGCCACTCTTTTCTCCCGATGATGATGATGAAACCCTTGCTTCCAGGTTCGGGACGATGGGTAGTCGAAGGTAGGTGACCGCCTAGGGCACCACTTCATCCCAGGCAGAAAAGGTGGTGCAAGGAGGCATGGAGTGGGCTGAATTTTCCATTTGTGGGGCACTTTATGCCTTATTTAACTAGGGCACCAGAATACCTTGTCCCAGCCTTGCTTGCTTCTCCCGGCTTCCAAGTGCGATCGGCTATATCGATTAGTGTTTGCCTGTCACTGCTGTCCTCCTCAACAGTCTCGCTGTACAGAGCCTGACCACTCGCAACATAACCCACCATGCCACTCTCCTCATCACTACCTGCCCGTTTCTGTAAGAAACAGCGGTTGTCTTCCCCACCTCTTTGCTGCCCACTGTCCTCAAATAGTTCGTCCTCACTGTATAGTGGCGCAGAGCCCAAAGCACATAGTAGTTCTCTGGCTGTGGGAACCGAAAGGGACAGAGGTGGGTTGAGGACAGGTGAAGGCCCCTGACCTGCTCCCAGGCAATGCCTCGCAGTTTCCTGACTCTCCAACTCACAAGGATGGGAACTCTCTTGATCTGGTCTTCTGTCGCCTCTGCTCAATTTCTAATCTTACCAACTCTCCTTATGAACTCTCTGATCAAAACCCTCTTTTCCCTTCACTATCAACAACTTTCACCCTTTCTCTGGACAAACCTACCCATCGCCCATTCCGAAATTTCCACTATATAAACACTCAGGAGCTCACAGACACCATACAGTCCTCACTGCCCCCAATCTCCTCTCTCTCCTGTCCTGACCTGGCTGTTAAACATTACAATGAAACTCTCACTACCACCCTGGACATATTGGCACCACTCACACACCGCACCACCAGAGTCAGAACCCGGCAGCCTTGGCACACGCCTCAGACTCGCCATCTGCAGCAATGTTCCAGGTGTGCTGAGCGTCTGTGGAGAAAGTCAAAGCTACCTGCAGACTTTTTCCACTACAAATTCATGCTCAGGACTTACCACACTGCCCTTCACTGCGCCAAACAAGAATATTTCACCTCCCTCATCTCCACATTACACAAAAACCCAAAACGTCTGTTTGACCCCTTTCCCACTCCCTCAGCCCAAAGCTCAGGCCCCGGTCACTGACCTCTGTGCTGAAGACCTGGCCACTCATTTCAAAGACAAAATTGACACTATCCGGCAAAACATCATCCCCAAATAACACCCATCCTGTCCCTCCCCGCACGTCCTCTAAATCTGCTCTCAGCCCTTGACCCGACACGGGAAGAGAAGTGTCCAGGTTCTCCTGTTGGTCGCCCACCACTTCCCTTTAGTGACCCCATTCCCTCCCACCTTGTCCAGTCCATTTCCCCAGCTGTCCTCTATCACCTCATACAATCTGTAACCTCTCTCTCCACTGGAATCTTCCCATCCTACTTTAAACATGCTGTTATAACTCCCTTAGTGAAAAAGCCCTCTCTGGACCCTTCCTGCGCTGCCAACTATCGAACAGTCACTAACCTGCCCTTCATCTCCAAACTCCTGGAACGCTTGGTCTACTCTCGCCTAATCCTCTATCTCTCTGCTAACTCTCTTCTTGACCCTCTGCAATCAGGTTTCCGCCCTTTACACTCCACAGAAACTGCTCTTGCTAAAGTTTCAAATGATCTCCTGACAGCAAAATCTCAGGGTAACTACTCGTTGCTGCTTCTTCTGGATCTCTCTGCAACATTTGACACTGTTCATCACCACCTCCTCCTCAACATGCTCAGTGCCATCGGTATCCAGGACACCGCTCTCTCTTGGTTCTCTTCCTACCTCTCTGACCGCTCCTTCAGTGTCTCATTTTCTGGTTCTACCTACTCTCCTTTTCCTCTTGCTGTCGGGGTTCCTCAGGGATCCGTTCTTGGTCCTCTCCTCTTTTCACTCTACACAGCCCCCATTAGACAAACAATCAGCAGATTTGGCTTCCAGTACCATCTCTATGCTGATGACACTCAACTATACACTTCCTCCCGAGACATCACTCCTGCCCTGTTACAAAACACCAGTGACTGTCTGTCCGCTGTCTCTGACATCATGTCCTCTCTCTATCTCAAACTAAACCTCACTAAAACTGAACTTCTTGTCATCCCCCCCATCTACTAACCGACCTCACCCTGCTATTTCTCTCTCCGTGTGTTGCACCACCATAACTCCTAGGCAGCAGGCACGCTGCGTTGGGGTTATACTAGATTCTGATCTGTCCTTCACCCCATATATCCAATCCCTTGCCTGCTCCTGTCACCTCTCACTGTGGAAACAACTCAAACTCTCATTGTTGCTCTTATTCTTTCTCGTCTTGACTACTGTAACTCCCTACTTGTTGGTCTTCCTCTCTGTAAACTCTCCCCTCTCCAATCGTCCTGAATGCAGCAGCCAGGTTTGTCTTTCTTTCCAGCCGCTATACTGATGCCTCTACCCTGTGTCAGTCTCTGCACTGGCTGCCTATTCAGTACAGAATACAACATAAACTCATCACTCTCACCCCTAAGGCTCTCCCATACATCTCCTCCCTCATCTCTGTCTAACTCCTACCCGCTCTCTCCGCTCTGTTACTGATCTAAGACTAACACCTCACTCATCCGAACCTCCATGCCCATCTCCAAGATTTTGCACGATTGCACCCGTTCTCTGGAACATGTTACCCCATGTGATCAGGCACACTCACAAAACCCCCACAGTTTTAAGTGCACTCTGAAAATCATCTTCTTAGACAAGCCCATCAAGATCCCCAATTTTTTAACCCCCCAAATTCTGCCACACATTCGTCACTTCCTGCACTTTGGCACCCCAGGCACTTATCTGTATATAGATGTATGGTTGGGATGGCAGGTTCATCCACTTTTTATGTATACTACCCTATATTTATGTAACATGGCTGGTCCATTGTAAACCAAGCACTTGTCACCCTTTGTTTCACCCATACACCCAAATAGATTGTAAGCTCTTGCGAGCAGGGCCCTCGCACCTCGTGTCTCATTTGTCCCGTAGCTTTTTTATAATGTAATGTCTGGTTTGTCTGTGCTTATTCCCTCTATATTGTAAAGTGCTGCGGAATATGTTGGCGCTATATAAATAAAGATTATTATTATTATTATTAATGCCAACTAAAGGTTGTGTCTTACAGATGCACCGACTCTTTGCCGGTGTTGTAAGATGTCCTCTGGGAGAAAGTGGATGACCTAGTTAACCATTCGAGAACTGTTGGCTTGGTGGTCAACACACGGCCGCTAGATGACACCGGAAGCTCTGGCCTTATGGACTGACCCCTGCTGTGACGTCCCCTTACTGTGCTGCGACCTGTGCCTGCTCCAGGAACCTACTATTGCGTTCATGTGATCAAGCACACTCACAACCCTCACAGTTTTAAGTGTGATCTGAAAACTCATCTTCTTAGACAAGCCTACTGTATCGCACAGAGGTAGTGGATCCGCTGGACTACCGCAATTGATGGTGGGAGCCCACGCCAGGGAGCGGAATCCAAGTAGGTCCCGGTTTTCACCAGAGCCCGCCGCAAAGCGGGATGGACTTGCTGCGGCGGGAGTCTACCAGGTCGTTTCCACTGGCGGGACTTGCTCGCGGTGGCGTCCAAGTGTAGGCGAGGTACAGATTCGACAGGCAGGCTCGTGGTCGGGGACAGGCAGAAAGGTCAGGTCAGGGGGCAGAGGTTCGTGGTCGAGGGACGTAGGCAAAAAGGTATGGTACATGGTAATCAGGACGAGACTTCTCAGAGCGCTTTCTCAATAGGCAATGGGCACTAAAGATCCGGCGGGGTAACCAGGAAGAGGCAGGCTTAAATAGGGGCAGCGACCGGCAATAAACAATTACCGGTGCGCTGGGCCTTTAAATTTAACACTGCCGTCGTACGGTCGCCCTAGGGAGCAGAACCGTGCGCGCTGAGGGACAGAGACTACAGCAGGAGTGTGGCCGGGTAAGTGAACTCTGGAACTAGCAGGGGGATGAGTGGGACGCGGCGCCACTCGGCAGCGGGGCACGGATGCGCCTGCGACCCGGGACGAGGGTCCATGACAGTACTCCCCCTATGGCACTCCCCTCTTTCAGGCCTGAAGGAATTTCTGGATAATGTTACGGTCCAGAATGTTCTCCTCTGGCTTCCAAGACCTTTCCTTGGGCCCGAACCCCTTCTAATCAACGAGGAAATACCATTTCCCTCTAGTCCTCCTCCTACCCAAGATCTCCTTGACCAAAAAGACATTAGAGGCATCAGCCACAGACGATGGAGGGACTGCCTACCGAGAGAAACGATTCAGGACCAAGGGTTTTAGTAGCGAGACATGAAAGGAGTTCGGGATGCGCATGGTAGGTGGGAGGCGGAGTTTATAAACCACCGGGTTTATGCGTTTAATGACCTCGAAAGGTCCCAATTTGTAACTCGGGATCTTGAGGCGGACATATTTGGCCGACAGCCACACTTTGTCACCCCGAGAGAAGACTGGAGGAGGACTTCTTTTATCCGCTTGAGCCTTCGCGCGCTCAGAAGCACGGAGCAGAGATTGGCGGGTCAGGGCCAAAATGGCCTTCATGTCTTGGACCAATGCATCCGCTGCTGGGACCTCAGACAGGAATGCCAGCGGGAGAGGTGGTCGGGGATGCAGGCCGTACACGATGTAGAAGGGAGAGGCACCTGTGGACTCCGAATCTTGGGAATTATATGAAAACTCAGCCCACGGAAGCAAGTTGGATGAGTCATCCTGTCGAGTCGAGACGAAGTGGCGCAGGTAATTACCCAGAACCTGGTTGACTCTCTCCACCTGACCATTCGTCTGGGGGTGGTAAGCCGAGGAGAAATCAAGCTTCACCTGCAATTGAGAACAGAGGGCCTGCCAGAACTTAGAAATTAACGGGACCCCTCGATCCGAGACTATCTGCAGAGGGAACCCATGCAAACAAAAAATGTGGTGAAAAAACAGCTTTGCCAGGCGCGTTGCAGAAGGCAGGCCTGGCAAAGGAACAAAATGCGCCATTTTAGAAAACCGATCTGTGACCACCCAGACAACGGTGTTACCGGACGAGGGGGGAACATCGGTTATAAAGTCCATCGCCACGTGAGACCATGGTTGCATAGGGATGGGTAGAGGATGCAAGAGCCCAACTGGTTTGTGACGAGGTGTCTTGTTGCGGGCACAGGTGGTACAGGGCTCGACGAATTCCCTGACATCCTTAGCGAGGTCCTGCCACCAATAGAACTGCAAGATCAGGAGAAACGTCTTGCGAGCACCGGGATGTCCGGCCACCAATGAGCAGTGTCCCCACTTCAAGATACGCCTCCGAAGCGCAGGACTCACGTATGTTTTCCCCGGCGGGACATTCCGGAGATCGACATGAGCTGCGGAGACAAGACGTTCTGGGGGTCTTATATGCACAGAGGTCACTTCTTCACCACCCACATCGGAGGCGCGAGAGAGGGCATCAGCCTTGACATTCTTTTCCGTGGGACGGAAGTGGATCTGGAAATTAAACCGAGAATAGAAGAGCGACCACCTATCTTGGTGTGGGTTGAGTCGCTGGGCCATCTGGAGGTACTGGAGTTTCTTGTGGTCTGAATAGATACAGATGTGATGCCGAGCACCTTCCAGCAGATAACGCCATTCCTCCAGTGCCAGTTTGATGGCTAATAACTCCCGGTCTCCAATGGAGTAATCCCTTTCCGCTGGCTAGAATGTCTTGGAAAAGAAGCCACAAGTGACCGTTTTGCCCGTGGGCCCCTGTTGCGTGACGACTGCTCCTATTTCAACCAACGAGGCGTCTACTTCAAGCGAAAAGGGCTTTGCAGGGTCCAGCCGCGACAGGATAGATGCAGTGGCAAAGGCAGTTTTCAGTTTAGTGAACGCTTTATCGGCCTCGGAGGGTCAGCTACGCGGATTAGCGTTCTTCTTCGTGAGGGCCACAATGGGAGCCACAAGGGTGGAAAAATGCGGGATGAACTGCCGATAATAATTGCAGAAACCCAGAGACCGTTGTATGGCCCGAAGGCCAACAGGGCGAGGCCATTGCAACACGGCCGACAACTTAGCTGGGTCCATCCAAAGGCCCTGGTCAGAGATGATGTAGCCCAGAAATGGAAGGCTAGCTTGACAAAAGAGGTACTTCCCTAGTTTGGCTTACAGGCGGTTAGCTCGTAGGCGCCTCAGTACCTGGCGAACGTGGACGCGGTGAGTCTCTAGATTGGGTGAGTATATCAAGATGTCATCCAAGTAGACATTGAAACAGGTATATAGGAGATCCCTGAAAATGTAATTCACGAACTCCTGGAAGATGGCAGGCTCATTACACAGTCCAAATGGCATGACCAGGTACTCAAAGTGCCCGTCCCTGGTGTTAAAGGCCATCTTCCATTCATCACCCTCCCGGACTCGGGCCAACTTGTAGGCCCCTCTCAAATTCAACTTGGTGAAGATCTTCGCACCTCGTAGGCGATCACAGAGCTTCGTGATCAACGGTAGAGGGTACCAATTCTTCACCGCAATCTTGTTAAGGCCCCGGTAATCGATGCAGGGCCGTAAGGAACCATCCTTTTCCACGAAGAAGAATCCCGCACCCGTGGGCAAGGAGGACTTTCGTATAAACCCCTTCTGGAGATTTTCTCGTATATATTTTGACATGGCTTGTGTCTCGGGAACGGACAAGGGGTAGACTCTGTCCCAAGGAGGACTGGTACCCGGAAGCAGGTCAATAGGACAATTGTATGGGCGATGAGGAGGGAGGCTCTCCGCTTGCTTCTCAGAGAAAACATCGGCGAACTCCAGATATTCGTCAGGCAGGCCGGGCAACGACTCGCGGAGGGTCGAGCGAGAGCAGGAAATCCACCAGACAACGGCCCAGGCAATTAGGACCCCAGCGAGTTACTTCTCCAGACGTCCAGTCTAGTGTAGGAGAGTGGAGCCGCAGCCATGGAAGTCTGAGGAGAACCGCCAAAGAGGAGTGAGGCAACACGTAGAAGGAGATCTTCTCCTTATGCAGGACTCCTACGTGGAGAGACAGCGGCTTGGTGATGAACTGTATAGTGTCGCTTAACAGCTCATCGCTGACCAAGGAGATCAACAGCGGCTTTTCCAGGTGGACTACCAGGAGATGATACTGCATTACTAAGAAGCGGTGGATAAAGTTCCCCCGGCCTGAACGGCCCATGAAGGCAGAGACCTGAAACGTGAGTCCAGCATCAGTCACGACCTGCATCATCAAGCGTGGAGAGGAGGAATTTGCACCTAGGAACGCCTCTCCCACGGAACCTAGGTGCGGGAGTTTCTCGAATGCTTGGGACGTTGGGGACAATTCCTCCGGAAGTGTTCTGGGCTGCCACAGGATAGGCACAAGTTCTTAAGCCGACGTCGGGCCAACTCCTGCTCAGTGAGTTGAGCCTGGTCAATCTGCATGAGTTCCTCAGAGGGAGTTGGTGACGGTTGCACAGGAGGCCTCTGGAACACCGGTGCCAGGCGTGGGAACCAGTGTGGTCGGGCTAACTCACACTCTTGCCGAAGCTCTTCTTCCCTTTCAGCAAAACGCACATCAATGCGGGTGGCCAACCAGATCAAGTCGCTGAGGAAGGACGGGATGTCTCTCGCGGCCAACACATCCTTAACCCAACTGGAGAGCCCCTTCTTAAAGGTGGTGCACAGAGCGGCCTCGTTCCAAGTTAACTCTGAGGCTACGGTGCGGAACTGCACCGCGTAGTCTCCTACTGACGAATCCCCCTGGCACAGGTTTAGGAGGGCCGTCTCGGCGGAGGATGCACGTGCTGATTCCTCAAACACACGAGGAAAGCCTGTAGATCCGCCATTACTGGATCGCTCCTATCCCACAGAGGTGTGGCCCATGCCAGGGCCTTCCCGGAGAGCAGGCTAACCATGAATGCCACCTTTGATCGATCGGACAGGAACTACCCGGCCATCAGCTCCCCGTGCATCGAACATTGGGTGATGAATCCCCTGCAGCGTCTCGGGTCTCCGTCGTACTTAGATGGGAGTGACAGCCGGAGATTGGGGCCCACCGGGGCCAGAGGAACCGCCGGAGCTGGAACAACCACAGGAGGAGGCGGAGGTTGCTGCTGGGTGGTAAATGAGCTGCTGCATCATGGTGGACAACTGGTTCAATTTTCGGCCTGTCGAACCAGTTGTGGGGCTGCTGGGAAAAAAATGGTCGTTTTAAATCCGCCACACTGGGCAGTGGCAATTTTGGGGGGATCCCCTGGCCCCGGGTCTTACTGTAAGCAAGGGTTGTGGATCCCCTGGACCCCCGCAAGCGAGGTGGAAGCCCACGCCCGGGGGGCAGGGAAAAAAACTAAATTTGGTCCCCGGGTTTTTACCAAAAGCCTGCCGGGAAAAGGGGATGGACTTTTTTGCGGCGGGAGTCTACCAGATTTTCTTTTTCCCCTGGCGGGGCTTGTGCGGGGGGGGGGCCAAGGGTAGGCGAGATTTAGATTCGAAAAGGCAGGTCAAAGGTCGGGGACAGGCAGTAAGGGTTTAGGGGGGGGGAGGGAGAGGTTTGTGGTAAGGGAAGTAAGCAAAAAGGGGACGGGAACGGGAATTTAGGACGAGACTTTCAGAAAAAGCTTTTCAAAAAGGCAATGGGCACTAAAGATTGGCCGGGGGGAACCAGGAAAAAGGCCCGGTTTAAAAAGGGGCAGCGATGGGATAACAAATTAACCCTTTCGCTGGGGCCCCCCTTTAAAAATTTAAAACTGCCAGCGCGCGCCCCAGGGGGCCGGGGGCCGGGGGCGGCCCAAGGGGCAGAGGCTAAGCAGGAACGTGGTTTTGGGGAAGTGAACTCCGGAAATGCAGGGGGAAGAGCGAAAACCCCAAACCCCACTTTCGGACGCGGCGCCGCTCGGGAGTGGGATGGAAAGGTTTTGGGCCCGGGGGTGGGGGTCGCCCGGGGGATCTGTGACACCCACCAAAATCCCTAATTGTTAAGCCCCAAATTTTGTCACAATTTGTCACTTCCTGCATTTGGCCCCAAAAAGGACTTTTCTTTTATATAGATGTATGGGGGGTGGGAGGTTCATTCAAATTTTTTTTTTTTTACTAAACCCCATTTTTGTTTTTGGGGGGGACCCTTTGGGAAAAAACCCAAAACCCTTGTCACCCTTCTTTCACCCAAAACCCTAATTTGATTGTAATCTTTTGGAGCAGGCCCCACACTCGTTGTTATTTTTAAGTAGCTTTTTTATTTTTTAATGTCTGGGGTTTTTTGGTGTATATTTTTAAAGTGCTGCGGAAATTTTGTTGGTGTATTTTTAAATAAAGTTTTTTATTATTATTCTAATTGGATCTTGGGCCCCCAGCTCTTTATTTTTTCCTGGCCCCTGACTTTTCCCTTTTGGCTGTGTTCCCACTTTTAGTTATTTGGTCAGTTTTGCTCTGTTTAATGCCCCCGAGAAGTAAGGGGGGACGCGATTTTTAAAAGGGGGTTTCCCTTTTATTTTGTGTCATACTTAAAAAAAACAGCAAATTTTATCAAGAACAAAACCTGCTCCCTATGCATATTTGGCATGGCACAAAAGTTCTAAACATTATACAGGCTTCCCACAGGGGAAAATAGCTTTTTTTTTTTAAAACGTTTTTCTGCAAAAAAATTTGGGGCCCAAAATAATTTTTTCGGAAAATTTGCCAAATTTGGGCACAGAATTTTTGAGAAAAATTTGCCCCCCTCTTAAAAAGCAGGGGTTTTATGGTGGGGGGGGGGGCGAAAACTTTTGACTTTTATGTGTTGTTCTGCAAAATTGGTGAGGGACTCAAAAATCCATTGATTACAAAGTTTTGTGTGTTTTTTTCATACACCCGTTTTGCAAGTTGAAGGAGACCAAAGGGAGGACCCCCCATAAAAGGTGGGTGAGGAAGGGAAACACAGTGGGGCCCCCTAAATTCCCCCCTCCCCAGGGGTGAAAACCCTAAGAACCCCCCCCAAGGGCCGGGAAAATTCCCGCCCAAATGGTAATTTTTTAAATTAAATTTAAAAAAAATTAAATTAAAATAAAAAAATTAAAAAAATAATTATAAATTATATTTTTTTATAAAAATTATTTAATTAAATTAAAAATTAAAATTTTTTAACGCCTTTTTAACTTGGGGAAAAATTTTTAAGACGGGGGCCCCCTTTTCCCTGGGAAACCGTCCTTAGGGTTTTTCCTTTTTAAGCCTTCTTTTTGGAAAACGCCCCCCTTTATTTCCAAGGGCCCCCAAGGACTATTTTTTTTAAACAAATTAAGGTTTCAAAACCCAAAAACCCTTTTAGCACCTTTTGGGGACCTAACCTAAATTTTTAAACCAAAAATAAAAGGGGAACCTTTTCTGATATCTGACCCAAAAAAAAGGAAAAACCTAAATGTCCAAAGGGGGGAATGTTTTTTCAAAAAAAAAAATTTTTTTTTTCCCCATTAACCCCCCTTAAGGGCTTTCTCTTTTTGCATTGGGGGGTTTTTGGAGCCCTTCCCTCCCTCTTTCTTCTGGCCCACTTCCCGCCCTTTTCCTAAGGCCCCGCCAAACCCCCCCACCCCTTTGGGAAAACCCCAAACCTTTTCAGACCTCCAGGGTCCTGACAAAAAGCCTGGGCCCGGAACGTGGGGAAAGGAAAACCCCCCCAACATATTGTCGTCCCGGGACGGCAACCTTAACTAGGGGCCCCTTTGCAGCCAGCTAGTTCCGGGGGCAGTAAAAATATGGTTATGACACAAATTAAATTGCCTTTCCCCAATGAAACCCAAATTTTTCGGTGGCACACTGCAGCAGGTTTTATTAATTTGGGGGTGGAAGTTTGATCAGGCTATGGATTTTCCCAGAGCCTTTCAAGGGCTAGCTTATTAAAGTTTTAAACTTTATTGAGACAAGTTACAGAGCTTATATAAAACAAAAAGAAAAGTTCAAAAAAAAATAATGTGAAAAATACATGCAATTACAATTTATAAAATAAAAAAAGGGGAAAAACTTTTGAATATTTTTCCCCTTACGTAGATATTTTCAGTTCCTGGGATAAAAAAAAAACGGGAATCGCCAAGTGTGGATGAATACTTGCTGGGAATCCAATTTGTTGGGTAAATTTTTTGTTCCCGCTGGTGATTCGATTATAAAAGGGTAAGGACAAATTATATCAATAGGGGTTCCCCCCCTTGAACCCCTTATATGTATGTTGGGAGGTTGGGAGTGGGTAGATGAGGACCTGGTCATTTCTTTTAAAGTAACTAAACCCAGGTCCAAATTATGTTGGGATAACCTGTTTAAATTTAAAATTTTTTTTATTTCTTTATGACCAACCATTAAAGAGCTTAAGTAAAAACGTTTTATGATCAGTTAAAAGACCTTGCATAAAAAAGCTGCATAACACTGTAGATATAGAAAAAACCCCTAACTGATTTTAGTCAGGGGGGTAATGAATTTTTAGGGGCCCCTAGCAAAAGGGGGTTTCATCACCTAATGAAATAATCTAAAATAGAAGCTGTTAGCAAAAAAAAAAGTATTAAAACGGGAAACCAAAAAGGAGTTAACCCTTTTAACCGACCTATGATGTATGATACAAATAGTGCTGGTGAGGGGGTTTGAAGCGGGATGTTCCCGCCGCTACATCCCACTACACAGCTGCGGGTGTTGCGGCCCAAATTTCAGAAAAACCCCGGGGGTACAGTGGGGGGGGGGGGGTGCCACCATAGTTTAACCCCTTAAGGGCCACGGGGAAACATGGCCGCGGCCTTAAATTTTAAAGAAAAACGGTGTGCGCACCCCTTCTTCCTCTGATCGGAACCGCAGCAAAATTGCTGGGTCCCGATCGGCTAACATTACAGCGGGAAGCCTTGTGAAGGCTTCCATTGCTGCCATGTTTTGAATTTCCCCTCTACCGGCCCCAGGCAGGAAGTGGGGAAACCAGCATCTTGGTACAATGTAATGCATTGTCTATGCAATAGATGAGACTGTATAAATGATCGGGCCCCCTAGTGGTGAAGCGCCCTAGTGGGACTCAAAGTTAAAGTAAAAAAAAAAAGTTTTAAAGTGTAAAAAAATATATATATATTAAAAGTTCAAATAACCTCCCCATGCATTCCAAGCTGATAGCAATAAAAAGTACACTTCAGCCCGCAAAAAGTGCACCCTTAGTCATGTCCGTAGGTGTTAGTACAAAAAAGTTATTGGCTGCACAAAATGGCGCCTTGGCGCAAATTTAAAAGATTGAAAATGTTTGGAATTTTTTTATGGTACCAAAACATAACGGAAACAATACAAGTTTGGTATTGGCGGATGCATATCTACCTACAGAATACAGATAACATATCATTTTTACCGAAGAATGAACGCCATAAAAAAACCTCCTGCAAACATGGTGCAAGTATGGGGTTTTTTTTACATTTTGCCCCACTTTTGTGGCCGTTCCCCAGTATATCCTATGGTAATATTAATAACACCATTAGAAAGTACATCTTGTTTAGAGCCATATTATTATGATCGTACGTCAGGAAGGGGTTAAAAGATAGCTGAAAACCACCAGCTACTTGTTCCCTACAAAAAGAACGAAAACAATTTTCTTGTACCTGATTGGGCCACCTCAGCCTTTGGGCCCCATAGCGGATGTTATAGCTATGGTTACGTCCAATCTAGTAGTTAGGGGTAGTGGGTATACAAAACACACTTCCTATTACAATATCATCACTGATCATAAACAGACCTTATTATAATATCATCATCACTGGTCCTTAATGATCAATTGCTTTCAATTGCTCATTTTCCCTACAGATAGTAAATTCAATATATTACACTGGGGGGACAATCATTTCCTTCTTTGTGCTAGTGTTTTTATCATTTTTGTTGTAAGCCATTTTATATAGTTATGTAAAGTAAAAGAAACTGTATCAAATCTGCGTATATGTTTAATATTTGATGTAACCATCTTGTGTTAAAAAAAACTCTAGAATTTAACATAATTTGACAAGCAAATGTTACAATGTGGGATTAGAATGCTGTGAATCAAATTAAAATTCTGTGAATCAAATTAAAGTAGTAATGTTCCCAACTCACCAGTTCAGATTTGAGCTGTTCTACTTCTTTTGTCTGATTTTCACTTATTTTCTTAAATTCCTCTAACGATGAAATAAAAACAAGGTTGTGAAAGGAAAATGTCGTAAGAAACACAAGCCACTAGTAAAATATGATACAGGTAATACATTAAATGCCAGATCTACTAATGCTCACAATGCACAGCTGTAAATGTAAAATTTACAACTATATATAAGGTGCACTTATAAAAGGGGTATTCACAGGGGTTGTCAGTCCCTGTGCTGTAACAGATAACAATGAGTCTGTAACAAACTGCTGTGTTCCTAGAGCAGTCTCTGATAACAGCAGGAATAGGAGTAAGTCTCTGATCTCAATTTAGGCCTGGATATTAAGGGTGGGTTCACACCATGTTCATGGCTACATTGCAGGCATCCGTCAGATACCACAACACAACCATGGCGGCCCCATAGGGAATAAGAGCAGACGTAGCCCTGCATGGGCTACATTTGTTCTGTTTCCCAGCGCATATCCTTATCTTATGGGACTCAATAGCATAGTCTACTATGCTACTGAATCCTGCAGGAAATGCGAATGCCGTCTGAAAATAGAGCAACTGTAGCTCACACAGGGCTATGTGTTCTGTTATTCCCTATGAGGCCTCTGGGGCTGCATCGCTGTATTTGACGGGATACCCTTTTCACGGTACCTCGACGGATACCTGCAACATAGCCATGAACATATTGTGAACCCACCCTAAGCTGTTAAAAACATACGCAAATTAATAGGGCTCATGCACACTGATACAGAGTTTGTATGGCTGTGCTTGGAGCATGCACAGCCCCTTCAGTGCAGAGCTGTAAGGGCTTGTTCACACGCCGTTTTTGTGATCCGTTTTACGGATCCATTTTACGGATCCGCAAAACGGATCTAACAATTGTCAGTGTGATTAACATTGAGTTCAAAGGCAAAAGCGCATCGCTGTTCCCACGGGAGATCAGCGATGCGCTTTTGAGAGCTCTTCTGCACTGCGCTTTTCGCATCCGCTTTAAGAATTGACATGTCAATTCTTATTGCGTTTTACGCAAGTGAAAGCCCATAGGAGATAATGGAGTGCGCTTTTGGCACCTGTCCAAAAGCGCTCCACACTCCGGGTACGTATCACCTGCGCTTTGCATCCTGAAAGCGGATGCAAAAAAGCGCGCAGGGGGGGCGGACTGGGGATCGCAGGTGAGCGTCGGCCGCTGGCGATGGATGGGAGACGAGGTGCTGCGGGGAGAGAAGAGGTGCAGGGCTCGGCTGTGCTGAGGGCTGACAAGAGGTGCAGGGCTCGGCAGTGCTGAGGGGTGAGAAGAGGAGCAGGGCTCGGCTCTGCTGCGGGGGGAGACGAGCTGCAGGGCTCGGCTGTGCTGCGGGGAGAGAGCGGTGCAGGGCCGGTGTGCTGCGGGGCGAGAAGAGGTGCAGGGCTCGGCTGTGCTGCGGGGTGAGAAGAGGTGCAGGGCTCGGCTGTGCTGCGGGGAGAGAAGAGGTGCAGGGCTCGGCTGTGCTGTGGGGAGAGAAGAGGTGCAGGGCTCGGCTGTGCTGCGGGAGCGGAAAGGTGCAGGGTCGGCTGTGCTGCGGGGCTCGGCTGTGCTGCGGGGCTTGGCTGTGCTGCGGGGAGAGAAGAGGTGCAGGGCTCGGCAGTGCTGCGGGGAGAGAAGAGGTGCAGGGCTCGGCTTGTGCGGGGCTCGCCTGTGCTGCGCGAGCGAGAGAGTGTGCAGGCTCGGCTGTGGCTGCGGGGGGCTCGGCTGCTGCAGCGGGGAGTGAGGAAGAGGTGCAGGGCTCGGCTGTTGCTGCCGGGCGGAGAAGAGGTGCAGGGCTCGGCTGTGCATGCGTGGGCTCGGCTGTGCTGCGGGGAGAGAAGAGGTGCAGGGCTCGGTGTGATGCGGGGAGAGAAGAGGTGCAGGCTGGCGTGTGCTGGCGGGGCTCGGTGTGCTGCGGGGCCGTAAACGGTGTGCTCGGAGGAGAGAGAGATGCAAAAGGTGCACATAGGCTGTGCCTGCTGGGTGCTTGTGTGCGGGGCTCGGCTGTGCTCACGGGAGAGAAGACGTGCAAGCAGGATCCAAAACGCCGTGTGAACAAGCCCTAAAGGCTCTATCTATACTGTCATAGAGGCTCTGTTAAACTCCTTCTGCAATTCTTCTAAGGCCTCGTTCACACGGCTTATTTCGCCGCGGATTTGCCAACGGATTGACGATCGTCAATCCGTCGGCAAATCAGTCAGAAATAAGTAACAGCCTATTTTCTATTGATTTCAATAGAAAATACGGCTCGTCGTTCACACGACGCGTATTTCCGTGCCAGATTGCCGCCGCGGATTGACGACGGCAATCCGGACGGAAAAACAATGTGCATGTCAATTATTTACGGACGGATTCACCACCTACAATGATTGGAGATGGTGAATCCGTCGGGAAATCAGTTACAAATACGTGCCACACTTAGTGGCACTTATTTGCAACTGATTTTCAACTGATTTCGGAACGGATTTACGATCGGCAATCCGATGTAAATACGTTCTGAAATAAGCCGTGTGAACATAGCCTAAGGGGGATATGGAGACATGATAGAACATGATTTTTTTGTCCAATTAAGTCAAAATCATAAAGAAATAAAAGTTGTGAAACCAGAGGCATAAAAAGATACATTAGAGGGCTCATTCATCTCTATGTAACCATATCACAGGCTTACAAAATAGATATATTGTACACCAATTTCTTCATTTAAAAGAAATTTTAATTCCTACCAAGATCCCTAGATTTGTTTGTTGCTTCCATCTTGAGCTCTTCCAGTTGAATCTCCTTTTCTTCTAATCTAAAAGAAAAAAGTTAATGTACCTAAAGCTGTTGAAAATGCCTTACATATGTTAACACTTTAGAAACTGGTATATCTACCTGATTTGCATAATCCTGTTCATTTATGCTGCATCTACATGAGTCTGTGAGATGCACAAAGCTAATATTTACTTTTTCTGATTTTTTTCAAGATTCGAGACTTCAAAAGGATTAGCTTAGGGGATAACAATCTTATAAGTGTATTATCATTATGCTGCATGTATGCTGATAGTTGGGGATCCGATGCAGTCATACACAAAGATGTGTTGCTGCAGTAAAACCTTCTCTATGTGCACTCATTCTCCCAGCACATCACTTTGACTTAACCCCTTAAACTCTCGTATGTGAAGACAGTCTGTATGCAATGCTGCCATCTGCTGAAGTAAGGTGAACATTACATGGAAGTTGTTCACTTCTGAACATCAGAAAAGTGAAGAAATCAGGCAATACCTTTCATAAAGCAACGAAATAGCACAGAAGCACTTGCTTGTAAGGTATAAAAGCCGGTCCTTTATCGATATAAACTTCGTGCATATGGATAAAATAGCGTTAAATACACAAAGTGATGACAGCTAACGCGTTTCGGGCGATATTCTGAGCCCTTGTTCACAGCAAGTGCTTCTGTGTTATTTCGTTGCTTCATATGTCATGCGACTGGGGACTGCACTTGCTCATACAAGGTTTGCCGTGCTGGGATCACCAGGTGTTTGAAGACTGCAATCAAGGTGAGCTACAAACCTTCTACTTTGCATATGTTTTTTCTCAATACCTTTCATAAGCTGAGTATATTTGATGGTAAGGTTTTGAGAGCACTAGCGCTGTTGACTTTCAACGTGCCATGGCCCAAGGCAGCTTTCTACCTCCTATAATATTGTATTTCTGGGCACATAAGCACCTGAAAGAAGTGACACGTCACTTATTTTTATGAGAAATAGGATCGTAAAATTATTATCATCTGAATAACGACAAATAGGCTCCAAAGTACACCCTGCAAATACGCTGTAAAAACACCCCTGGTGGGACATTGCACACACATAATCATAATTATCATGTTGGAAGACCTGCAGGAAAAGTACAAACATTCTCTTTTTTTTAACCCCTTAAGGACCCGGCGGTTTTTTGTTGTTGACACGTTTGTTTTTCCCTTCTCGCCTTCCCGGAGCCATAACTTTTTTATTTGTCCACCTACATAGACCTATGAGGGCTTTTATTTTGCGGAACAAGATGTACTTACTAATGGTGTTATTCACTGTACTATAGAGTATACTGGGAAACCGCAAAAAATTCCAAGTGGGACAAATTGTGAAAAAAAACGTACTTGCGCCATGTTTGCAGGTGTTTTTCTTTTACAGCATTCAATCTTCAGTAAATATAATGTGTTATCTGTATTCTATAGGTTGATACGCATCCGACGATACCAAACATGTAGGGTTTCCGTTATGTTTTGGTACCGTAAAAAAATTCCAAACATTTCCTATATTTGAAATCTGCGCCGCCGTGCCATTTTTTGCGGCCAATAACTTTTTTTTACTAACACCTACGGTCTTCAGTGAGGAGGTATTTTTTGCGGACTGAAGTGTATTGTTAGCAGTTTGGAATGGATGCTACTTTTTTGATCACTTTTATTCCAATTTTTTGGGGATGTGAAGTGACCAAGAAACCATAATTTTGTTGTGGATTTTTTTTCCTTCTACAGTGCTTAGTGTATGGGATAAATGATGTTTTTTTTGGGGATTCGGTAACACCAAATATGTGCAACTTTTTTATTATTATATTTTTTTATTTCTAAAATGGCGAAAGGGGGGTCATTTGAACTTTTAATACTTTTAATTTTTTTTACACTTTAAAACTTTATTTTTTTTACTTTAACATTGATTCCCGGGGAAAGGGGGGATTTAAAAACATTGGGTAGCAATGGGGTTCCCCCTTCTAGGCCAAGTTCTCGCAGCTCAATGGTTTCCGCCATTTTTGATTGTCCCCCCAGTTACCTGGGGACTCCAATCGGAGTGAAGAACGGTGCGCGGTACCTTTCTTCATTCATTTAAACGCCTCGGCAAAGGTGGGTTAAAAAGCACGGGTGGATGTAACCGCTGGGTGTTAGCTGCAATTAGCCATTAACACCCAGCGGCTGTGTAGCAGGATCATGGAGCGATCCTCCTGCAAAGCCCCTTAGCGACCCTGGGACGTACTCTTACATCCAGGGTCATTAAGGGGTTAAATTTGAGCTGCAGCGACATTTTCTGCATTTAATAACTTTTTGTTTTTTCCACCTATGGATCTTAGCGTGGGCACATTTTTTGCAGGTTAAAGCATAGTTTTTATTGGTACCATTTTGGGATACATTTATCAGGGAGTGTCTACACCCTTTTAAGGATTCCTGTTTATTTTCTGCCTCAACCAAGGTTCTGTACGGAACCTAGTGGGTTGTCCTGGCCCTAATTCCTAGCTGGGACAGGTTATTTAAAACTGCCTAGTTTCTTATCCTGTGCCTGTGATTGCTCCTGTTTCCTGGCTGTTGTGTTTGTGTGGATTTGCTATAATATTGTGTTTCTCTGGTTCTGTACTATGGCTTGTATCTAGTTTTCTCTTCTGCTCTCTGATTTGGTAATGCGTTCCTGGTTCGACCTCGGCTTGCCTATCACCTATCCATTTGTTTTCTGTTTTGTCTGTGCCCTGTGTATTCATTATCTGTCTGCCCCCTGCTTTGGCCAGGATTTGTTCAGGATATGGGTCCAGTGCAGGGTTGCCCTTTTCTGGAGGGTTGCTCTGCTGAAGCAGGGTGAGCCAGAAAGAGGTTAGGGCACCCTTGACAGAATCACAGACCCATATTTGTTCCTGATTACAAAGCACTCTCCAGATCCAATGGCACCAGTTATAACACTGGTGCACCAGATGCATGCTTTGTTGCAGCTGTTTCAAGATCTTGCTGAGAGAATTCAATTGCAGGAGACAACTGCCGCCCAGAAAACTGTTGCTATGTATCCATCTATTGAGCCCAAGTTAAACCTGTCTGATCACTTTTTCTGGGGACAATAGCACCTTTGTCACTTTCTGGGAAAGCTGTAAACTTATTTTTACCAAAGGGCGCAATCCTCTGGTACTAAGGAACAATGATTTGGATTTATCATCTCATTGCTACACTGGAATCCTCAAGCTTGGGTCTTCTCCCTTAAACCCCATTCCCCAGAATTAGCCTCTGTAGAATCTTTTTTTTTTATGCTTTGGGTCTCCTGTATGATGAACAGTAGCTGAGAATAACCTGTAGTCCCTCTGCCAGAGGCCACAACCGGTGGTGGACCACTGCTCCAAATTCCGGCGCTGGTCTCTGCCCTCACAGTGGAATGACCCAACGTTGTGATGTCTCTTCCATCAAGGTCTGTCAGAGACACTCAAGGACCTGTTGGTCAGCTTTCTGCAACGAAGAACCCTAGAGAAGTCTATGGCCCTCGCTATACGGTTCGACTATAGCTTGCTGAAATATCTCTTGTTTCCTTCCCAACTAATTATATATGAAGCCCAGATCAAGAAGCTATGCAGCTAGGTTCAACCACATCTCCTCAGAACCGCAGAATCTTCCATAAATGGAAGGGGCTGTTTCTACTGCAAAACAGTGGAAAATCTAATCCAGAATTGTCACAAAATGTCCAATTCCGGAGAAGTCCAGTGCCTAGGTGATTCCCTGGAGGGTCACCTAGTTGACCACATATTTTCAACTAACAGCAGGACAGATCTCCTAGTGGCCATACATTTCTCCAGAGAGAACTCAGTTGAAGATTGGCAGGAATATAATGTAAGCTAATGCAAAAATATCACACTTTGCAATATGAGCTGAATGTAAATGCAAGTTTTAAGTCGCCATTTGTGTGAACTGGTCTGTCTATAGAGGCAACTATGAAAAAAGCCAAGAGAGAAAGTGTGTATGTATTTATATACACATCCATCAGCCAGAACTTTAAAACGACATGCATAATATTGTGTAGGTTCCTATTATGCCGTGAAAACTAATGTGCCTCCTTAAAGCATGGACAAGACCTCTGAATAAGTCCTGTTGTATTCAGCAACAATAGGTTAGCAGCAAATATTTTAATCCCTTAAGAACCTAGCCAGTTTTGGACCCTGACACAGCCCTATTTTTGAAATCAGATGTGTCACTTTATGTGAGAATAACTTTTTAATGCTTTTACCTATTCATGTGATTCAGAGAATGTTTTCTCATGACACATTGTGCTTTAAGTTAGTTAGAAATTTTGATCCATACAATCCTTGTTTATTTGTGAAAAGTATAAAAATTTCATGAAAATTTGGAAAAATTTGTCATTTTCAAAGTTCTAAAATTTCTGTGTGGAAGATAGTTATTCCACACAGAATAGTTTATAACTAGCACCTACCATATGTCTATTGTAGGTTAGCATCATTTTTTAAATGTGTTTTTATTTTTTACAACATTAGGAGGCTTAGAAATTTAGTAGTAATTTTCCGCATTTTAAAGAAAATTAACAACATTGATATTTTCAAAGATCTGTCCCATTCTGATGTGGTTTTTAGGGGCATGTATGTTAGAGACCCCAATAAATGACTCCAACTAAGAAACTACACCCCTTAAAAGTATTCAAAACAACATTTAGGAAGTTTATTAATCCATTAGGTGTTTCACACCTACTGTTTTTAAAGATTTTTTATGTGGCTCTAGTGCACTATTTGGTTCATCCACAAGCCTCAGAGTAGGAGGAGCACCTACTGGACTTTGGGGTCTCATTTTCAATACGATTTTATTTAGGCATTATTCCAGGTTTAAGGACACCCTAAATTGCTAAAACTTGATAAACACCGCTAAAAAGACCCCATATTGGAAACTACACCACTTAAGGAATATATCCAGGGGTATAGTGGTATAGTGAGTATATTATCCCCACAGGTGTTTCACAAATTTTTTTTAGTGTGAAAAATGATTTTTTAATTTTTAGCTACGTCTGCTGTAGGCTGTTTTAGGGCTGTAGCTGAAAAGTTTTAGGACGACATGTTTTCTGGCGTAACCTGCGCCTCCCCGGCCCGAATCCCCTGTCGGACGCAGGGATGCGGTGTTAGGCGCAGCGTTCGCCACTTTCAACTGTGCCCCGCATGAATGGGCGTGCAATGGGCGCGGTGTGGGCGCGGTGTAGGCGTTTCAGGGCGGGACGCGGCGCGCTCGAAAACTCCGAGGCATGTACGATCGCGAGTCGGCAAAGTGCGGCGCATTAAGGCACGCGGCAGCTCCGACAGTCAGACCTGGTTGATTCTGGTCTAAATGATCCGGCGGAGGCGAAGTGAAGCGAGAACGGAACATGAGAGGAAGCATATAGAAGATCGCAAGAGAAATCTCGGCGCTCACTCGTGCAGCATGGAGTATGTCGAAAAAATCACCTTTATAAAGGCGTAAAAATTATCAGAAAAAGAGCTCAAACCCCTCAAAAAAAAAAAAATAAAACACTTTACAAAATTAGAACGGCGCAATATCAGGAATTGGGATCTTTGGAAATTGCGGGAAATAAGTTATTCAAATTCTGAACCCCTTTCTCTTTGGGTTGGCAAAAAAACCACCAAATCTAGGACGACAGTGACCATTAAACCTATGGAGAACTTTGCCAATCAAAACAAAGGGGGGACAGTTAAAAATACAGTAAAAATACGAAAAATGTTTGGGGGAGCTAGGGGGGCTTGGCTATCCACCAAATAGAGCGGAGTATTTGTCCCATTGTAATATTGGAGAATCGGGCAATGCAATCTGCTTCATCCCG
The DNA here is from genome assembly GCA_025379985.1 of Phyllomedusa bahiana. NCBI lineage: Eukaryota > Metazoa > Chordata > Amphibia > Anura > Hylidae > Phyllomedusa > Phyllomedusa bahiana. The sequence goes on from JAODAL010032453.1 coordinate 44,745, forward strand.
TGCGGCATGCGGTTTTAAAAAAAATTCTTTTTTTTTAATTGAAAAATATGATCTGAAAAAGGCTGAAAAACCTTTAAAAAAAAAAACAAAATCCCAAACAACGAGTTTGTCGTCAAAAACCGGGCTACATAAGGGATTGCATATAGAGATTGCGGGAAAACGTATTAAAATTTTGTAAGTTTCTCATTTTTGGGGCAAAACCCAGCCAATCAAATGGGAGCGACAGTGGCCCTTTTAAACCCTATGAAGGGTATTGATAATAAAAAAATTAGGAGCAACAGGGACCCATTTAAACCTTTTAGAAATATTGCCCAAAAATTTTCAAAGGGGGAAGTTAAAAATACAATAAAAACCCAAAAAAAGAGTGATTGGTTGAGCTTTAGTGTTTTTAATGCAATCTGAAAAAACTGTCAGGCCCGAATCAAATGTTAGGACCCCAGAAGTTGTACCGCTGTATTAAAATTATCAAAAATTTTGGGGGGAAAAGAAAAAAAATTTTAATTAAATAAAATCATTTTTTTTTTCATTTTTTTTACTCCATATTATTGATCATTTTATATACAATGGGTACAAAATTGGGAGTATTAACATTTGATTTGGCCTGTCTTTTTTTCCCAGATTGCATTAAAAAACCCCTAAGAGCGTCGCTCGCCTCCCATTGGTCCAAATAACTGCGCTTTTTTAAAAATTACCCCATAAAACGAGCTCGCCTGCATTTCTTTTCCCCCATAAATCTATGAAAATAGCTCGCGATTGATTGGCGGGATACCAAGCCCCCGCTAGCTCAACCAATCAGCTCTTTTCTACCTTTTATACTGTTTTTTTAACTCCCCGCCTTTGAATATATTGGTAAAATATTTTCCATAGGTTAAAGGGGTTTGTCGCTCCTATTCTGTTGGGTCAATACCCCCCTGGGTTTGAATGGGCCACTGTGTCCTATTTGTTTGGGTTTGGGTTTATTCGCCAGGGAAAGAGCAAAAACAATTTGAATTACTGTTTTTCCCCGGGGCAATTTCTATTTGAAATTTCCCCAGTACGCCGGGGTCTCGAGGAAAAACTCGTTGTTAGGGATTTGAGTGATTTTTTTTATGAAGGTTTTCAGCCTTTCGATAATTTTTTTACATTAAAAAAAAATGTTTTTTTTTTAAATCATACCCCATGCCGCACGGCCTGGAGCGAGATTCATTCCCCCGATTCCCCATAGACTACAAGGGGCAAGTAGCTGCGCTCTGATTGGCGGGATAGCCAAGCCCCTGCTAGCTCACCAATCAGCTTTTTCTCATTTTTACTGCATTTTGATTTTGATTGGGCAAACTTTTCATAGGTTTTAATGGTTCACTTCGCTCCCATTTGATTGGCCGAGATAGCCATCCCCCCTAGTTCAAACCAATTAGTCTTTTTGTATTTTGAACTGTCCCGCCTTTTTTTTTTGATTGGTCCCCCAAAATTCTCCATAGGTTTTAATGGTTCACTGTCACCTTTATTCTGATTGGCCCAGATAGCCCAAACCCCCGTAGTTAACCAATCAGCTCTTTTTGTATTTTGAACTGTCCGCCTTTGTTTTGATTGGTCCCAAAATTCTCCCTAGGTTTTAATGGTTCACTGTCACTCTTATTTGATTGGTGGTTTTGCCGACCAATGAAATAGCTTACAGAATTTGAATTCTGTATTTCCGGCAATTTCCAAAATCCAAATTCCCCTGTAGGCTTTTTGGATTTTGGAAAAATGATTTTATTTTGTATTTTTTTTTTGTAGGTTTGGGGTCTTTTTTTGTAATGTTTTTTGCCTTTATAAAGGCGATTTTTTTTTATTATACTGCAGGAGATGTTTAATGATTTCCGCGTTTTCCACCGGTCCGAATCGGAATACATTGAGGCGAGTCCCTTTGCGCCCAATCCCGCACGGCCCCACACACTGGGGAGGGGCGGTAAACTTTTCCCCGCATTATGGCGCACTCCTCGGACCAAATATTAAGCGCAGCCCCCCCACTCCCCCCCACATGGAGAGGCGGCTTTACTGTTATGATGGTGCACTACCTCGGGCGGCGAATTTGGATGCAGCGCCCCACTGCGCCTAAGTCCCATGGCCTCACACATGGCGAGGGACGGTGGAAATTTTGGGTAGTATGTATGAGCCGGGCCCCCGCCAACATATTCAGGCGCAAATTT
>JAODAL010032454.1:0-46910 GCA_025379985.1 Phyllomedusa bahiana
ATATCCGAATAGTCGATTATCGCCGTGACCATTAAATCTAGGGGAGGGGAAAACAAAGTTTCATTCTTACACCCAAACAGGGGAGGAAGCTGGAATTAACATCCACAACAGTAAAAAAAAAAAATGTGTACATCATGGGGCAAGAAAAGACATAGGCTACAAGATCACGAAAAAAAGTCACAGACTATTCACTATCCCTTTCCGTACCACAGCATGCCCCTTTAAAAACCTACATGCCCAAAAAACAAATTAAAAAGTGCCAAAGGGCAGTATTATTTGAACCACTTTTTGTTAAACTGGACAAGATATCCCTGCCCCTGAAACGCAGCTACCCTTAAATATGCATGACCCACAGTTTAAAAATTCCCGGAAAAAAGGTTTTTTTAAACACCATTTTAGTTGAACGGGAACATTAACTATGCCTGTTCCGGGACCGCAGCATGCCCTTTAAATCTACATGAGCACAGATTAAAAAGTGCCTGAAAAAGGAGTCTTTGAACTCCCATTGACATACCGCCTGTAACACATGACCCAAACCTGCATGACCCAAGTTTTAAAAAGTGCCGGAAAAAGGAGTCTTTGAACCTCCATTTAAGTTGAACAGGACATTGACTATGCCTGTCCTGGACCACAACATGAACGTTAAATCTACATGACCCACAGATTAAAAAGTACCGGAAAAAGAAGTCTTTCAACCACCATTTTAGTTGATCTGGACATTGACTATCCCTGTCCTAGACTGCAGCATGACCCTTAAAAATCTGCATGACCCCCAGTTTGAAAAGTGCTTAAAAAAAGGGCTTTCACCACCATTTTAGTTGAACTGGACATTGACTAATCTGTCCTGTACCACAGCTGACCCGCTAGGGCTTTTAGGGGCGAGTTCGACCCATTCACCTTTTGGATACCCAAATCAATTGGGTCTAAACTATCCAAAAACATTGGTTTTGAGACACAGTTAGTTTGCACCATGATTTTTAAGGCCGGTCTCTGGTGTTGTATAGTGCCCTGCATTATTCTTGGGGGAGGGTAAATAAGATTGCCAGGGCCCCCTTTAGGCTTCCGCCACAAGTCTGCTGCTCGCGCGGTACTTTACACTCTACCTGCTGTCACGTTTCTGATGTTCCACCATGACATTTGAAAACGTGAAGCAGACACAAAAGATGTCCCCCATTGATCAACAGCACGGGTTCAATTCCGCATTTTACTCTCTTTTTATATGTGGAAGGAAAGTCTGAGTTTTGCTTTGTACCGGGGGTCAGGGGGTGGCCACCCAATAAATGTTGTTCATTTGATGGCCCTTAATGCGGGGTCACGTTGGAGGAAATGGAGCACCCAAACACTCCCCTGTAAAGATGGAGCCTTGATTCCCAAGCCCCTTGTCAGGGGGGCACAAAAATGATCTTCCTCACTTCCTCCCCCGCCTCAAAACCTCCAAACTCTTTCCAAGGGAGGGGTTCGGGATCGTCGGTGTACAGGAATCCTCCCCCGATTCCTCTGCCTCAGCTTCAACCACTCCGCTTTTCCTCATATGATGTATCCTGGAAACTGAGGGCCACCTTGCACCAGCCCTTGCCCCCAACCACTGCCTAAAGAAACCGATAAAGCTGTGAAACTGTCGGCCTTGTGACGAGGGAGAGAAAGGCTCTGTCCACATCTGTGTCCGTTCCTCCTCCGTCGCGTGGGACCGTTGTTTCAGAGTGCCAACATTGCCAAACAAGATCACCACAATGCCAGCTGACAAGAGCATTTCCGCACTGACCATTTTTGGGGGGCCTCTTCAAAAAAATCAAAGGATGGTGCAGAGCTCTTTCACCCCGCCCCCACTCCGGGGATTTTAATACCCCCGGGCCCACCGCTGCTTGTCAGGCCATGTGCACTTCAACTGCGTAATGGCAATGCGCTCGCCACAATCACTGGAGCATGTGGAGGGTGGGAATTTTTCCGCCTATTGCCACTCAAAAATGAACGGTTGACAGGGGGGCCGGCCGGGGCGAAGCAGGGGCGAACGGCGGAAGGGGAGCTCAGACCCCGAGCCTTCCCAGCAGGCATCCCGGACCCGGGACCCCTTTAAAAAAATTTTTGGACAACAAGGTTCATGAATTTTTCCGGTAAGGATGTCCCCAATCGATCTTAAGGGCGGAAGGAAATTTGACCTTTAAAGCACACCCCCTTGCCGGGCAAAAGGGTCCTTGGGCCCCCAACCACACTCGGTCTCGTTGCGAAGACCATCCACCTCCTGACCCTTTTTTACGGTCTCCAAACAGTTTAAATTTAAACCGGGGCCTGGTTTCTCGGGGCACGTAATCACCATGGCCCTTTGGGGGGAAAGAACCCGCACCATCCTGGGGTTTTGAAGAGCGTAACCGAGCCTGAAGCCCCGTCAGCCCCAGAGTCATCGGGAAAAAAGAAATCCCTGCTCGGCTTTGGGTTTTTGGGGGCAGGCAAGGGCCATGCCCCGTGCGGAACCCATATGTGCCACCAGACGGAAAGGACTTTTTCCAAGGCCAAAACCTGGCAATCCGACATTCAGGCATTGGCTTTGGGATGGTTTTTGGGTTTAAAATGTTTTTTTGGCTCCAAAAAACCTTGTAGACAGAAGGCGGCTGCTACATGGGGCCCCTGTACAGCATGCAGGTTAAATGGTGGAGGAGAAGGGGAGATGGGTCTAGTGGTTTGGGGGGTTTTTCTGGCGTGGTGGAGGCTGAACGGAGGTGATCCTTGCTCATGACGCTGAGAGACATGGCACTGAGGGCGCTTTTGGGCTTGGAGGAGGCGAGGGGGAGACAGAGGCTGTTCAGGGGTTGGGAAAACCGCATCGGGGTGGCCTTTTTTGCCAGTGTTCCCCCCATTTCAACTCATGAATTTGCTGATGTGACTAACATGTTGGGGGTGGTTAAAACACCTAAGATTTTCCCCCTACTGATGGTTTATGGAAAAAGGTGGCATATACTTCGGAAAATCAGAGGGTTGATCGAAAAAGGCCCCGGGTTGAGAGGTCCTGGGCCTTTGACGGTGATAAAACAGTAAAGGGGTTTTTTCCCCCCCGACATGGCAGCGGATAATCTCAGCGGACTTTTGCAACCTTCCCTCCCTTTTTGAGGGGGGACAGTACGACATACCCCATCGCTTCCTCCCCGTCCAAAAGATGAAGCACTCGCAAGCAAAATTCTGCTGAAAAACCAGTTGGATCCCAAAGTCGTCATCATATCATCACAAAACAGGTGACTTCCGCGTCCTGCATTCTCACCTGTGGGCTACAAGCAACGGCACTGCAAGGTGTTGCCCCTGCCCGGGATTTTTGCCGTTGACCGGCTTTCCCTTTTCCCCCCTCTGGCATCAGTAATGGGCGCAGAGCAGACAAAATCATCCCCTTTGGCCCCTTGATTTTTTAAAATGCCTTCTGACCCCAACCGCATTTTGTCATCAAAGAGGTGTTCAGAAAATGGATTATCCATGGTGGATACATGAGTTGACATTTGGGCTACCTTCGCTTCATGTTGGACGGATGCTGCTGCTGCTGCTGATGATGATGATGATGACTGAAGAACAGATTAACCACTGAAGAACAGATTGGCGACGCTGTTCGTTACTGAGATTCACAGGGCACCGACCCATCAATGACGGGCCTGACGGTCCTGCATCCGACGATTCGCTGGCTTGCATATTGTCGCCAGCACTGGAAGGAGCAGTTTCTCTCGTACCTCTACCTTCATGTCCTACACCCCTCTTTGCTCGCTTACCACCTGCAGTTCGCTCCATGTTCAGAAATATAAAAATGTAAAAGGTATGAAAGAATTTTTGACAGTCTCTCATTGAAAGACGGCAAATCCCAGCTATTCTTAATTCCCTCTAATTTCTAACAACCAACTAGGATTAGAAACAGAATTGTTTCTATCAAATATCTTTGAAATGCGGTCTTGTGGAAGTACCGTAACACAAAACCAAAAATGTTCTTCCTTCAGTCCCTGAGATTTACAGCTGCCCAGTAGGACTGGCAATTGCTAGTTTTCAACAAACTATCATACAAATGCACAATTAGCGCCAAACTGAGACGCACCGAGTGAAATAGAAGTATTAGAAAGTTTTTTGGATTACATATGGCGGTTTTGCCACCACTGACAACAGGCAGCAGTTACTATGAAATAGTGTGTAAAACAATTTGCGTACAACTGAACTCTCTGCGCCAACCAGACGCACTGAGTGAAATAGAAGTATTGATCAGTTATATGGATCAATATGGCGGCCTTCGCACCACTGACTACAGGCGCAATTTACTATAAAATCTGTATAACACAATTTGCGTACAACTGAGTTCTCTGCGCCAACCAGACGCACGGACTGCAATAAGAATTTTTAAATGCTATAAGGATTAATATGGCGGCCTTCCCACCACTGACTACAGGCGCAATTTACTATAAAATATGAATATCACAATTTGCGTACAACTGAGCTCTCTGTGCCAATCAGACGTACGGACTGCAATAAGAGTATTTAATTGTTATATGGATTAATATTGAGGCTAGAGATGAGCGAATTTCTCAAAAATTCAATTTGGTGCCGAATTTCCCGACAAAAATAACTTTGTTCCGAATTACTTCGGGACAAGTCACGTTAAAAAACAGCTATTTCCAGGCTGCACAGAGCCTGCAGGGTGCTGTAGAACGTTGTGCCATGCTTAAATATGCAGAGGGAGCTTGGTTTGGTCTTCATACAATGTTGTGTTTTAGTATGACACGTACATGACTGCCGCCGCTCTTAGAATCACTTCGCTATAAAATTCCCTGGGCACTTAAGAGGGCAAAACTGACCAAAAAACTGAAGGGGGAATGTAGCCTGATAAAGTCATGGCAGCGACAGCTGGAAAAAAAAACAAGCTGAGGGCTCAGGTGGCAACATCAGTGACAGAGTGTGGAGGTGACGGCGGCAGCCGCATGAGGTCAGACAATGGCACATTGACATTCTGGAGGTGGCAAACACAGGAGTAGGCCAAAGAGTGGCACAATGACACAGTGTGGAGTTGACGGCATCAACAGCAGCAGCAGCATGAGGTCAGACAGTGGCACACTGACATTCTAGAGGTTGGCAAAAAAAGGAGTGGGCCCCACAGAGTGCACAATGACACATGTGTAGGTCATGGCAGCAGCCACAGCAGAAATCATGAGGTCAGACAGTGGCACAATGACAGAGTGTGTGGGTCACGCAGCAGCCACAGCACAGCATGAGGTCAGACAGTGGGCACAAAGACACAGTGTGTAGGTCACGGCGGGCAGCCCCCAGAGGTCAGACATTTGGCAAAAAGACATTCTGGAGAGGGCAAAAACAGGGATAGGCCACAGAGGGGGACAATGACACAGTGTGTAGGTCACGGCAGCAGCCACAGCAGCAGCATGAGGTCAGACAGTGGCAAAATTTGACACAGTGTTAGGTCACGGCAGCAGCACTTGAGGTCAGACAGTGGCACAATGACAGAGTGTGTAGGTCACGGCACAGCCACAGCAGCAGCATGAGGTCAGACAGTGGCAAAAAAGACACAGTGTGTAGGTCACGGAGCAGCACCAGGGGTCAAAACAGTGGCATAATGACATTCTGGAGGTGCAAAAACAGGAGTAGGCCACAGAGTGGGACAATGACACAGGTGGAGGTCACGGCAGCAGCCACAGCAGCAGCATGAGGTCAGACAGTGGCACAAAAACACAGTGTGTACGTCACGGCGGCAGCAGCATGAGGTCAGGCAGTGGCACAATGACATTCTGGAGGTGGCAAAACATTAGTAGGCCACAGAGTGGCACAATGACAGAGAGCATACATGCCAACTCTCCCGCTTTTGGCGGGGGGGGGGTCCCGCTAATGGGGGTCCCCCCCCGCCCTCCCGGCAGAGTTGGCATTCCTCCCGCCGCCAGCAGGCAGCGGGGGGACCGCGGCACAAGAGTAGCGCAGCGGCCGCTCACCCGCCCGGCGAATTTCACTGACTTGTGCGGCCACAGCCGCACAGTCAGTCAGCAGTACAGGGAGAAGGCAGGAGGGATCGTTCCCCCTCCCTTCTCCCACTGTATGTTTAAAGGCGCCGGTTTAGCGCTGTACATACAGGTCAGTGTCGCAGGGAAGGGGACGCGCGGCTGCACTCACTCCCCCGCGACTCTGAGACTACTCAGTCGGCCGGGAGATGTCCGGAGCTGCAGGAGCCTATGAGGTAAGTGGTTTTATTATTTTATTTTTATTAGTTACAGGGGGGGCTCTACCTGGCTACAATGGGGGGGTCTACCTGGCAACAGAGGGGGCACTACCTGGGAAAAATGGGGGGGCACTACCTGGCAACAGAGGGGGCACTACCTGGCTACAATGGGGGGTTCTACCTGGCAACAGAGGGGCACTACCTGGCAACAGAGGGGGCACTACCTGGCTACAATGGTGGCACTACCTGGAAACAGGGGGCACTACCTGGCAACAGAGGGGGCACTACCTGGCTACAATGGGGCACTACCTGGCTACAATGGGGGGGCACTACCTGGCTACAATGGGGGGGGGCACTACCTGGCAACAGAGGGGCACTACCTGGCTACAATGGGGGGGGGGGCACTACCTGGCTACAATGGGGGGGCACTACCTGGCAACAGAGGGGGCACTACCTGGCTACAATAGGGGGCACTACCTGGCTGCAATGGGGGGCACTACCTGACTACAATAGGGGGGCACTACCTGGCTACAATGGGGGCATCTACCTGGCTAACAATGGGGGCATCAACCTGGCTAACAATGGGGGCATCTACCTGGCTAACAAAGGGTGAATCTACCTGGCTACAAATTTGGCTCTACCTGGCTACAAATTTGGCTCTACCTGGCTACAGAGGGGGCATCTACCTGGCTACAAGGGGCATCTACCTGGCTACAAGGGGGCATCTACTTGGCTACAGGGGGCATCGACTTGGCTACAAGTGGGCATCTACCTGCCTGTAAGGGGCACTACCTGGTTATGGGGGGCTAATACCTGGCTATAAGGGCATCTACCTGGCTTTCTTCCAAAACCGTTATCGACAAGATGGGCGTGTCCATGCAAATTTTTTATGTGGCGCGCTCCGCCCTCTACAATCTCCTACTTTTTCAATTTCAAAAGTTGGCAACTATGACAGAGAGTGGAGGTCACGACTGCAGCCACAGAAGCAGCATGAGGTCAGGCAGTGGCACAATCACATTCTGGAGGTGGCAAAACAGTAGCAGGCCACAGAGTGGCACAATGACACAGTGTTGAGAGCACGGCAGCATCAGCATGAGGTCAGGCAGTGGCACAATGACATTCTGGAGGTGGCAAAAACAGGAGTAGGCCACAGAGTGGGACAATGACACAGTGTGTAGGTCACGGCAGCAGACACAGGAGCAGCATGAGGTCAGACAGTGGGACAATGACACAGTGTTGAGGTCATGGCAGCAGCAGCATGAGGTCAGACAGTGGCATAATGACATTATGGAGGTGGCAAAACAGTAGTAGGCCACAGAGTGGCACAATGACAGAGAGTGGAGGTCACGACAGCAGCCACAGCAGCAGCATGAGGTCAGGCAGTGGCACAATAACATTCTGGAGGTGGCAAAACAGTAGTAGGCCACAGAGTGGCAAAAAGACACAGTGTGGAGGTCACAACAGCAGCAGCATGAGGTCAGGCAGTGGCACAATGACATTCTGGAGGTGGCTAAAACAGGAGTAGGCCACAGAGTGGCACAATGACAGAGAGTGGAGGTCACGGTAGCAGCAACAGCAGCAGCATGAGGTCAGGCAGGGGCACAATCACTTTTCTGGAGGTGGGAAAACAGTAGTAGGCCAAAAGAGTGGCACAATGACACCAGTGTGGAGGGAAACGGCAGCAGCAGCATGAGGCAGGCAGTGGCACAATGACATTTGGAGGTGGCAAAAACAGGAGTAGGCCACAGAGTGGCACAATTTGACAGAGAGTGGAGGTCACGGTAGCAGCACATGGGGTCAGGCAGTAGCACAATGGACATTCTGGAGGTGGCAAAAACATAGTAGGCCACAGAGTGGCACAATGACAGAGAGTGGAGGGCACGGCAGCAGCAGCATGGGTCAGGCAGTGGCACAATGCACAGTGTGTAGGTGACAGCAGCAGCAAAAACAGCAAGCAGCTAGAGGGGTAGAGAGTGGCACAATGACACAGGTGGATGTCACGGCCCCAGCAACAGCAGCATTAGGTCATAGAGTGGCACAATGACAGACTGTTGGGGTTTGGGTGCCCAATCCCAGTCCCGGGAAAGATGGTGGTAGGCAGATGGAGAAAACTGTCAGCAGATGTGTGGCATCAGGTGGGTGGCGGCATCATAATAGTGCGAGGCAGGTAGTTTGAACCCAGACTGACGCCTAAGGCATTGATGTGTGGAAATCCTGTCCGATCCACGCCTGATTAATCTTGACAAAGGTCAGTCGTTCCACATTTCCCGTTGGCAAAGGGTTCTCCTTGGGGTAACGATGGCCCCCGCCGCACTGAACACCCGCTCTGATGCCACACTACTGGCCGGGCAGGACAGCTTCTCCACGGCAAACTCGGCAAGTTGCAGCCAACATCCAGTTTGGCTGCCCAGTAGCCAGCGGATCTTTTAAACTGGGGTGGGGAGAGTGCTGTCCATGAAGACCACCACCTGTTGGTTCAGGGACTGCTCCAGGTCCTGCTGCCCGCTGCTGCTGCGCCCCTGCCCCCTCCTCACTAGGCAGGTGAAGAAAGCTGCTCATCAGTGACTCCAGACTTAGGTTTTCACCTGATGGAGCTGGTACTGCTCCTACCCCCCCACCTTCCCCCAGCAGCCGCGGCAGTAGTACGTGAGCGCTGAAGGAATCCCCCCGGTCAGACCTGTCAGAAGAGGGACGATGCCGCACATAGGCAGCGGCTAACTGACTATGGAGGATTTCCCTATAGTATTTGAGTTTGTCCTCCCTCTCAATAGCTGGGAAAAATTCTCCCATTTTGGACCGGTAGCGAGGGTCCAATAGGCTGGAGAGCCAAAGTCATCCCTCTGCCGGATGCCCGACTATTCGGGGTCACTAGCCAGGCAAATCAGCATGCTGCGGGCCATCTGCACAAGTGACTCCGGGGGCTCCCTGCCCCATCTCCACTGTATACTGCCACGGTGCTTGCGGGTCACCTGCCTCATCTTCCTCATCTCCCATCTACCTCCTCCAGCTGCCCCCTGCCCTCCTCTCTTGTCACCTTGTTTTAAAATCCACTCATTTCACCAGACAATGCTTCTGCTCCAATGGGCCTCCTCCTCCTCATTTTCAGTCCCCAGAGGAATCATGTGGCCGCGAGATGTAGTCGCCCATCTCCATCCCCTGCCCAGACAGATTTTTTCAGCATCGTTTCCAGGATATGAAGCAGTGGAAACATTATTCATCCTGTAGTCCGGGGACTGACAAATAACGTCGCCTCCTCAAATGGCCTCAACAAACGACAGGTGTCACGCATGAGCTGCCACTGCTGACATCAAAGTTACACATGGGAGTACTCCTGTCTGCCTGGATCATCAAAAAACATTAATGGCCTTTCCTCTGTTTCATACAGTCGGTCCAACATGTGCAGCTGGAATTCCAACGGGTGGAAACTTCGCATATCATAGTGTGTTGGCTTGGCCGCTCTGCCGCTGAAAACTCGAGGAGGGGTTCCGGTTTTGTACAAAATGGATAAAGTGCATGCACAGTTTCCTGCCATTTTCAGAATCTTTTTGAAGATCTGTGGAAAAGACTTCAGGAACCTTTTCACAACCAATTGAACACTTTGCGCCATGCAGGTGCATGGAACATCCCTCCTGGGTGCAGCGGGGACACCATGTTCCTCCCATTGTCCGTCCCCAAATGGTTCCGATTTGCAGTTGGCGCGGAGAGAGCCACACATCGATTTCTTGCTGCATGACGCGGAGCAGTCCCCCCCTGTTGACTTCGTTCGCCGAGGCAAGCCAGGTGTAGAACTGCGTGACACCGCTCTGCCCTACACATGTGGAAATGATGGAGCAGTACTTGTGGAGCTGAGATGGTGGTGGTTGAGGAGGAGGAGGAGGCGGACATTGGCGCAGGAGCCGCATTTTTGACAACGTGGAGGAGAAAGCGGCGTCTCCTGTCCAAGTTGTTGGTGTGCCTGGGCAGGAAGCACATTCACCCAGTGGGCCGTAAAGGACATGTACTGGCCCTGACCGTAGTTACAGCTCCAGACGTCCGCGCTGCCGTGCACCGGGGAACAAACCGATAAGCTCAAGGACTGGCCCATTTTCTGTTCTACATATTTGTGAAGTGCTGGTATTTGCCTTTTTGGAAAAAAAAATTACGGCTTGGAAAACTCTCCATCTCGGCTCGGCACAAACATTAGTTCTCTGAATGGGTTAGAGTCCACCATTTGGGAAGGAAGGACTGCAGTACCAACAACTTGGATAGGAGCACGGTCAGCTGCTGCACCTTAGGATGGTTGGACGCATAATGTTGTCTCTTTGCAACGCCTCACTGAACGACTGCTGCACCATGAATACGAGGAGCAGAAGCACTGGACCGGACTATAAATGTTCAAAGAGAAACAGCTACCTTCTGCAGAGGTGGTGGAGCCTTGACTGGCGGGCAATGGCATGCGTGCCACTGGCTACTGCTGCTGTGGCGGCAGGATGGACCACCACATCTGAGCCCGTTTCTCCCAGGCCACCAATGGTGACGCTGCATGTGTTGACGCAGGGCTGTGGTGCCAATGTTGCTCCCTGGCCACGCTTCACTTTCTGCCCACAGATTCTACATATACCCATATTCGGCTCCCCCCGGGTCCTTAGGAAAGAACTTGCCACACCGCCGAGTAGCTGATTTTACCACTAACGCTCCGCACTGAGTGCCCTACTACCGCTGCTGCCTCGCGGGGCCCCTGTGCCGCTACTTTCTTGGACCTGCGAAGCGGGTTTTCTACCCCATGGCCGCTTGGCTCCCGACCTCACACTGCTGCTACCCTGCTGACTAACGGCCACACAACCCACTTGCTGGCTGCGCCGCTTTCTGACGCGCAAGCTGACGCCCTCTTCTCCTGACGATGATGAAGCCCTTCCTTCACCCGGCTCCCAAGCGCGGTCGGCTACATCATCATCAACTTGTGTTTCATCGTCACTGCTGTCCTCATCACCGGTCTTGGTATGCAGAGGGTGACCCCTCACAACATGATCTCCCATGCCACTCTCCACATCTATACTTTTTCCGCCTACCCGCAAGAAGCAGGGATATTGGCCCCATTTCTTCACTGCCAAGTAGCTGCTGACTACCCTCCTCAAATTGTTCATCCTCGCTATATAGTGCCGCTGAGCCCAGACCACATAGTAGATCTCTGGCTGAGAGAACCGGATGGGACAGAGGCGGGATAAGGACAGGTGAGGGCCGCTGACTCGCTCCCGTGCCATGCCAACTAAGGGTTGTGTCTGACGTTCCCACCGACTCTTTGCTGGGTTTCAGATGTCATCTGGGAGGAAGTGGAATGACCTATCAATCAATCAAGAACCATTGGGTTGCTGAACAACACACGGCCGATAGATGACAGCGGCAGTTTTGGCCTCACCGAGTGACCCCCGCTAAAGACTCCCCTTGCTGTGCGCGACCTGGGCCTGCTCCAGGAATGTTTGTGCCACTGCCACTCGCAGGTGAAGAGCTTGCCACCTCTCTGTCTGACATACTGTTTGTTCTAAAAAAGTACAGACACTGTTTTTATGAAGGTATCTGTATATGAAAATACACACCCTGTATTTTTACCCAAATGAAAACCCCCAAAAGCTTGGGTAACCCTTGGACATAAACTGCGCTCCACAAATGGCCAGGAAAAATTGACTTGTATGTGCCGTTTAAAAACTCTGTTTATTTTACTGAATGTAAAAGCACAAACAGGCTTAATTAACCTTCGGATATGAATTATGCTACAGATTTTCTTCTGTGGCGGTGAAAAAAAGAAAGTTTCTTTTACTGAGTACAACTACAGAAAAATACTTAGTTAACCCTTGGATGTAAATTGCGCAAAAGAATTGAGCAGCCACAAACTACTAGCTTTGTAGCATGTTACAATGGCGTATTTTTTACGCTACACAACAAGAGAAAAAATTGTAATTAACCTTCGCTTGTGAATTATGCTACAGGAAAATTTTATTTTTTGGCGGTGAAAAAGATGGTTTATTTTTGTCACCACAGCAGAAAAACAACGCTTAATTAACCCCTGGATGTAAATTGCGCAAAAGAATTGAGCAGCCACAAACTACTAGCTTTGTAGAGTTTTACAATGGCGTATTTTTTACGCTACACAACAAGAGAAAAAATTGTAATTAACCTTCGCTTGTGAATTATGCTACAGGAAAATTTTATTTTTTGGCGGTGAAAAAGGCAGTTTCTTGGAGTCATCACAGCAGAAAAACAACGCTTTATTAACCCCTGGATGTAAATTGTGCAAAAAAAATTGAGCAGCCACAAACTGCTAGCTTTGTAGCATGTTACAATGGCGTATTTTTTACGCTACACTACAAGAGAAAATATTGTAATTAACCATCGCTTGTGAATTATGCTACAGGAAAATTTTATTTTTTGGCGGTGAAAAAGATGGTTTCTTGGAGTCACCACAGCAGAAAAACAATGCTTAATTAACCCCTGGATGTAAATAGCTCAAAAGAATTGAGCAGCCACAAACTACTAGCATTGTAGCGTGTTAATATGGCGTATCTTTTACGCTACACAACAAGAGAAAAAATTGTAATTAACCTTCGCTTGTGAATTATGCTACAGGAAAATTGTATTTTTTGGCGTTGAAAAAGACGGTTTCTTGGAGTCACCACAGCAGAAAAACAACGCTTAATTAACCCCTGGATGTAAATTGCGCAAAAGAATTGAGCAGCCACAAACTACTAGCTTTGTAGCGTGTTACAATGGCATATTTTTTACGCTACACAACAAGAGAAAAAATTGTAATTAACCTTCGCTTGTGAATTATGCTACAGGAAAATTGTATTTTTTGGCGGTGAAAAAGACGGTTTATTTTTGTCACCACAGCAGAAAAACAACGCTTAAGTAACCCCTGGATGTAAATTGCGCAAAAGAATTGAGCAGCCAAAAATGAAGTGGTATTTGTATTGTAAAAACGCTGTTTCTTTAAATGAATACAACAGGAACTGGCTTAGATCCCCCTTGGATATTCAATGTGCTGTGAGCAGATAGCATTAAAATGTATATGCAGCTGCAGTGGACGCACACTGGACTTCAGATCCAATACCCCAAAAAATCAGAAATAGAACATTAAGAGAAGCAGTCTCTGAGACAAGCTGAGACACCCCACAAAAATCGCTGTATAAAAATCAGTTCTTCAGTAAGAGCTATCACAATCAGCCGCAGCAGCACCTTCCCTGATCAGTACAGTGAGAGGAGTGTGAGCTCCCAGCGTCGCGCCCGGACTTATATAGTGCGGTGACGTCACAGAATCCCACCGGTCTCTGATTGGCTTCATCTCTGCACATGTCATGCAGGCTATGCCCTTCTTCCTCCCAGAGTTCTTTGCCCCATGTAACGCCATGTGCTCGCAGCCATTTTATCAATGAAAAGCACACTTCGTTCACCCGAAGTCCCCCAAACTTCGACTTCGTTCAGAACCGAAGTTTTCCTGAAATTCTAAACGAATTCCACTTCGTTAGAATCAATTCGCCCATCTCTAATTGAGGCCTTCGCAACACTGACTAAGGGCGCAATTTACTATAAAATATGTATAACACATTTTGCGTACAACTGAGCTCTCTGCGCCAAACAGATGCACAAACTGCAATAAGAGCATTTAAATGTTATATGGAATAATATTGCACCACTAACTGCAGTTGCAATTTACTATAAAATATATATAACACAATTATAATTATATCGCATAGATAAAACAAGATCACTTGATTTTTGCAGCCAATGAGATCCATACACCGCAAAGTGGTAACGTTGTTCATTATCCTCACCCCCTTCTATCCTCTGAGTTGATTGGCTGGCCGCCAAAATGACACAAAACACTGAAAATGGCGCAATAGTAATAGATTATCTGTAAGATTGTTACCTAAACTATTGCGTGATCGGAAATTTCCGATAAGCCTAAAAACCGTGCCAATTTCAACTTTTGGCGATAATATCGCTCATCCCTAATTCTAACAGCTCTGAGAGATAGTCTCTTCTAATACAAGAAACCATCCACCTAGCTATAGCTTAGAATATAGTTAGATTAAAGAATTTCACTTCTTATTTAGTTAGAGAAAATTTTAAAGATCTCTACTGGTGTGTCCAACTGCCTGGCTGTGGCGGGGGGGCGCAGGGCAGACGGCAGGAGGAGAGGCTTTGGACAGGAAGGGAGATATTGTGCAGCTCAGTGTGCTCTGTTACCTTGAATTGAAAAATCATTATTTTTTACCACGTTTTTGGCCAGCAGACCTCTGATAGGAGGTGAAATTGTCCCTTTTGTTTCTACAGTTCTATTGCAATCACTGCGTGTCAGTGTTCTCAAAATCAAAAAAAAGGCGCCCTTCTTACCTACACCACTGTGCTGCGGCCAGTATACATAACATCTCTAGAACGCCTGTCTCATTTCCATGATACCAATTTTGAAGCGACACATCTGATGAAGGTCTAAATGGGACCGAAAACGTTTATGTGTTGAATTTGGTCGCTGTAAAAAGAAGCTATTAATAACATTTTTCATGAATCTAAAAGCGTAATACAGTATGTTAAATTTTGTATGCTGGTATACATAGATTGTAAATATTGTTACTTTAACCAGCATTCAGAGAACGCAAAAATATAAAAGGTGTGCCGAGCAACTGATATTATATATGTCAGTGGTGGCAAAACCACCATATCTAATCCATATAACTTTTTAGTACTTCTAATTCACTCAGTGTGTCTCAGTTTGGCGTTAATCGTGCATTTGTGCGATAGTTTGTTGAAAACTATCAACTGCTAGTCCTACTGGGCAGTTGTAAATCTCAGGGAGAACACTGTTGATTTTGTGTTACGGTTCTTCCACGAGACCGCATTTCACATATATTTGTCATCTTTCAATATGAGAATGTCAAAAACTCTTCCATACCTTTTAAATTTTTATCTTTCTGAACATGGAGTGAACTGCAGGTGGTAAGCGAGCAAAGAGGGGTGTAGGACATGGAGGTAGAGGTATGAAAGAAGGTGCTCCTTTCAGTGCTGGCGACAACACGCAAGCCAGCGGATCGTCGGTTGCAGGACCGTCAGGCCTGTCATCACTGGGTCGGTGCCCTGTGAATCTCAGTAACGAACAGCGTCGCCAATCTGTTCTTCAGTGGTTAATGCAACCTGCATCCAGCAGTCTTACCTCCTCGTCCTCCCAGTCACGGCCACAAATTTCGTCATCATCATCGTCAGCATCCGTCCAACATGAAGCGAAGGCAGCCCAAATGTCAACTCGTGTACCTACCACTGTGGATAATCCATTTTCTGAAGACCTCTTTGATGACAAAATGCGGTTGGGGTCAGAAGGCATTTCAAAAGATCAAGAGGCCAAAGAGGATGATTTTGTCTGCTCTGACGCCCAATCGATGATGCCATCAGAGGAGGAGAAGGAAGCCGGTCATTCGGCATAACCCTCGGGCGGTCGGCAACGCCTTGCAGTGCCTGTTGTTTGTAGCCCACAGCTCCAGGATGTAGAAGATCAGGACGCGGAAGTCACCTGTGTATATGATGATGACGACATTGCGGATCCATCGTGGTCTTTTCAGCAGAATTTACTTGTGAGCGCTTCATCAGTCGACAATGCCCTCAAAAATGGAAAGGGCAGCGCCAAGTCCGCTGAGATTATTCTGCTAGCCATGATCAGCGGAAACACCGCTCCTCGCTTATCGCCATTGAAAAGGTCCAGGTCCTGTCAATCCTGGGCCTTTTTCGATCAAGCCTCTGATTCACCCAGCGATGTCATATGTCTCCTTTTCCGTAAACGCATCAGTAGAGGGAAGAATCTTAGGTGTTTAACCACCACCAACATGTCTAGTCACATGCAGCGAATGCATGAGTTGAAAAGGAGGGAACACTTGGCAACAAAAGGCCACACCGATCCCGGGCTTCCAACCACTGTCACACCCTCTGCCACTTCCAAGAACAAGCGTTCCTCAGCTGCCCATGTCTCTCAGCGTCATGATCAAGGATCACCCTCCGCTTCCGCCGCCACCGTCGCCCGAGTACCACTAGCACCACCAGAGACACAGCCCACCCCTTCTCCTTCCACCAGTTTGACCTGCACGCAGTACAGCGGCTAGTCTAGCAGCCAGCTTTCTGTCTACCAGGTTTGGGAGCAGAAGAAACACTTTAACCCAAACCATCCCAAAGCCAAAAGTCTGAATGTCAGCATTGCCAGGCTTTTGGTCTTGGAAATGTTGCCTTTCCGTCTGATGGACATAGATGGATTCCGCCACGTCATGGCCCTTGCCTGCCCCAATACCAGATGTTGAGCAGGCATTTCTTTTCCAGAAAAGCCGTCCCTGCCCTGGCAGCCACGTGTTATCTAAAATCTCAAGCGCATTGTCTGTATCTGTGTCTGGAAAAGTCCATCTGACCACCAATACATGGACTAGTAAGCATGGCCAAAGCCGCTATATCTTTGTGACAGCTCACTAGTTGAGCTGGGTGGATGTCTCTGGTGGTGCTGGTGGCTCTCAGGCTCGGCGCACGCTCTTCAAAACCGCAGGGATGGTGCAGGGTTCTTTCCCCCAAGTTCGACTGGTAGTATCATGTGCCCAGAGAAACAGGTCAGGAGCTGTGGACGGCTCTTCGCAACGAGACCGAGCGCTGGCTGGGTGACAAGAACCTTGTTCCAGGCAAGGTGGTGTGCGATAATGGTCGAAATCTCCTTGCCACCTCTTAAGATCGGTAGGCTTGAGCACATCCAAGAAATGGAGTGCGTATGATAATTGTGTGCAATATAAAATTTAACTTTTACTTCACAATTTAAAATAGTATGCGGCTGAGCATTTAATACATAAATCAAAAACACACATAAGTGCCAATGAAAAAATGGCGCATTAATAACTACTAACTCTGACGAGTCACTGGGGGTCTCCACACCAGTGTAGATCGTTAGAGCACCCGCCCCGACAAGGGCGACCCTCACCGGTATGGAGGCTTACCCTATAGACTCAAGTCTTACCCTTACGTGGTAATCATACAATGTGACATTGTATGATTACCACGTAAGGGTAAGACTTGAGTCTATAGGGTAAGTCTCCATACCGGTGAGGGGTCGCCCTTGTCGGGGCGAGTGCTCTAACAATCTACACTGGTGTGGAGACCCCCAGTGACTCGTCAGAGTTAGTAGTTATTAATGCGCCATTTTTTCATTGGCACTTATGTGTGTTTTTGATTTATATATTTAATGCTCAGCCGCATACTATTTTAAATTGTGAAGTAAAAGTTAAATTTTATATTGCACACAATTATCATACTCACTCCATTTCTTGGTTTTTCTGTTCATGTGCGATGGAGTAATTACCTAATGCTTAACAAATTATTAGGGATAAGTTTCTTTTTTTTTTTTTTGCTTGAGCACATCCCACATCATACATCATGAACCTCGTCGTCCAGAAATTTCTAAAGCGCTACCCGGGTCTGGACTGCCTGCTGAGGAAGGCTTGAGGTCTGAGCTCACACTTCCGCCGTTCGCACCCTGCTTCGCCCCGGATGGCTGCGTTACAGCGTTAGCTCGGCCTCCCCATCAACCGTCTCATTGTTGATGTGTCAACACACTGGAATTCCACCCTCCACATGCTCCAGCAATTGTGGCAGCAGCACAATGCCATTACGCAGTACGAAGTGACACATGGCCTGACAAACAGCGGTGCGGACCTCGGGGTGTTGAGCCACTGAGAGTGGAGGCATGTGAAAGAGCTCTGCACCATCCTTGCGAGTTTTGAAGAGGCCACCAAAATAGTTAGTGCGGACAATGCTCTTGTCAGCATGAGCCTTGTGGTGATCTTTGTTCTGGAACAAGTGTTGGACACTCTGAAACAGCAGGTCCCACCAGCGACGGAGGAGGAGACGGACACAGATGCGGACACAGAGTCTTTCTCTCTGTCGAATCCAGAAGGCTCGACAATTTCACAACTTTATCGGTCTTCATTATTCGGTGGTCGGGGTCCAGGGCTCTCAGGCTACAGCATCTGAGGCAAGTCGGGGCTGTGTTGAAGCTGAGGCGGAGGAGGATGAGGTATTCCTGGACACCGATGTCCCTGCCTTGGAAAGAGGTTGGCACGGATTTGAGGCGGAGGAGGAAGATGAGGAAGATCAGTTTGCTAGTGCCCATTGACCCAGAGGCTTTGGAAATCAAGGCTCCATCTCACACATGAGTGCTTGGATGCTCCATTTCCTCCAACATGATCCTCGAATTAAGGCCAACAAAATGAACAACAGTTAATGCGTGGCCACCCTCCTCGATCCCTGTTACAAAGCGAAACTCAGCACTTTCCTTCCACGCACCCAAATAGAGAGTAAAAGGCAGGAATTGTATACCGTGCTGATTGATCAACTGGAGACATCTGTTGTGTCTGCTTCACGTTTTTCAAATGTCACGGTGGCAGAAGCCTAATGGGTGACCTCTGGCAATCCTTATTTACCAACTCACCAACACATGTAATGCAAGGCACACATATGACACACAGAGACCGGCTTAAGATCATGGTGCACGACTATCTGCGTCTCAACACTGATGTTTTTGGATATGCTCCGGACCCAATCAACTTCTGGGTATCCAAAATGGATGAATGGGCGGACCTCGCTCGCAACGCCATAGAGGTGTTGTCCTACCCAGCAGCCAGCATCATATCTTAGCGGACCTTCAGCACAGCTGGAGGAGTCATTACAGACAAATGCATCCAGCTTTCCACTAATAATGTGGATTGTTTGACTTTCATCAAGATGAATCAGGAGTTGATCTCTAATGATGTTGTGGCCCCAATTGCCGAGGTCACCGATTAGTTGCCGGTCTACTTCACATTCCTCTTCAAACAGAAATGGTCCTCTTTGAATTTTTTTTTTTAAATGATAATTTCTTACTGCAATTTTTATTCTCAGTTCCCAAAAGGTAATTTTGCTGGTTTTGCAGTGAGGAGACTGTAACAGACATCAATTGTACACGGTTTCATGAATAAAACTTATTCCATTTACTCACTTCATCTTGAAAATTTTTCGCAATGTCAATAGTTTTGGGGTCATGGTGCTGTGAGATACAGCTATAATCAAGGTCCTTTGGAACAGAAATGTGGCTTCTAAGTGGCATTTCTCCCTCACAACTTTTAACAGTGGCTGAGAAGTCATTTTTATATTTTTTAGGGAGATGCTGCTGTGAAATACAGCTATGCTACAGGTCCTATTTTAAAAAATGTGGTTTCTAAAAGACATTTGTTCTTCACAATTGTCAACAGTAGCCAAAGGGTCAAAGGACTTAGCTCAAGCTTCCACTTCCGCACTCTGCTTCAGCACGACGTTTTCGTTGCTGCGTCATAAGGGCATTTTTTCCGTAATAATAAATGATGAACAACAGCCCTGGCTCTCACTGCACCCACTCTAACTCCGGCCCTGCTAGCTGAACCTGCGTGGTCCACGTTTATAACCTCACCTGCATTGATCAGTAATTTCCTTCAACCCACTTGACAGTAGAATGCAGGATTTTTAGACAGGCCTCGTTGACCTACTGGGGACATCTGTTTCATTTGCTTCACATTCTAATGTCACGGTGGAACAATGTCACCATTAGAATGGCAAGTACCTCTAGCTGCAGCAGTATTGGAAAACTAGTTGTTTTTAATATAGTTTATTTCTTATTGCAAAATTTTCTGCTGGCGGTCCATAAGGGAACCTGTGCGGGTTTTTGGTTCATGCTGCGTTACAGGATATTGATAGTCAATGTCCATTTCACTAAAATATTGCTTCAAAGACTACTTTCTTCTAAAACTTTTTAATCTGTGGGTCATGTAGATTTAAGGGTCATTCTGCGGTCCAGGACAGGGATAGTCAATGTCCAGTTCAACTAAGATGGTGGTTCAAAGACTCCTTTTTCCTGCACTTTTTAATCTGTGGGTCATGCAGGTTTGAGGGTCATGCTGCGTTCTAGGACAGGGATAGTCAATATCCAAGTCAACTAAAATGAAGGTTCAAATAATACTACCTTCTAGCACTTTTTAATTTGTGGGTCATGCAGGTTTAATGGTCATGCTGTGGTACAGGACAAGGATAGTGAATAGTCTGTGACTTTTTTTCTGTGACTCTTGTTGCCTAATTGTCTTGCTTAAGTTGTAGCACGTATCCAGTTTACTGTTGTGGATTTTAATTCCAGCTTCTCCACCCCTTTTTGGCTGTAAGAATGAAGCTGTTGTTCCTCTCCCATAGACTTTAATGGTCATCGGCGATAATCTGTTATTGACT
Organism: Phyllomedusa bahiana; assembly: GCA_025379985.1. NCBI lineage: Eukaryota > Metazoa > Chordata > Amphibia > Anura > Hylidae > Phyllomedusa > Phyllomedusa bahiana. Next base: position 20,450 of record JAODAL010032454.1, read on the forward strand.
ATCGAGTATCGGCATGATAATTGACGATATCGACTATCGACTCGATAACGATAGTTCACACAATCGCTCATCACTAGTTAGAACAGCTATTGGTTTAAATGCCGAAACGTCCTGCTGTTAAGTGTCATAGACAGAAAATAAGCTGAACAGGAAATGCAGTCGCATAGATAAAACGAGGTCACATGATTTTTGCAGCCAATGAGATCCTTACACCGCAAAGTGGTGACGTTGTACATCCTCCTCACTCCCCTCCATCCTCGGAGCTGATTGGCTGTCTGCCAAAATGACAGGAAAAGCTGAAAATGGCGCGATAGTAATAGATTATCTGTAAGATTGTCACCTATACCATCGCATGATCAGAAATTTCCGATAAGCCTAAAAACCATGCCGATTTCAACTTTTGGTGATATCGCTCATCCCTAGTTTTTTACCACTGAATACATTTTATGTAGGTCTGTTTCTAGGCTAAATCACACTCGGGGTGCAGGGTGGGAGGCAAATGTTCCCCCCTTCTCCCTCACTCTGCATGACATCACTCTTAAACGGTTTCTGACCGGATTGTTTACCCCCCTTCCTGATCAGGCAATTTTTTTTTTCTTTAGTACTTGCGGGTTTGAACAGTGTATTGCTTCCTCATGCTCCAGTATTTTATTAATGTTCTTGCATTTTTTGTGATGTGTATGGCTTTATTTTAATGCATTTTTTTTTTTTTTTTAATAATACAGGAAGTCCCTGAGTTAGAAACAATATAGGTTGTACAGGTTTGTTGTTAAGTTGAATTTGTATGTAATTTGGGAACTGGTACATTCTTTTCAGCTTTTTTTTTTGCTTGTATAGTGATTTCTATCCATCAAGAAAATAATATTGGTCACCCACACTTTGGGTATGTGAATTTGTGGGGGTGTCCCGTGGGAGGATTTTTGTTCCTGTATAAGACTTCAGTTAATCCATGACACACATCAAAACAAATGTATGAAATGTATATAATTTACAATGGGGAAAAAAAGTATTTAGTTATCCAACAATTTAGCAAGTTCTCCTACTTAAAAAGATGAGAGAAGTCTGTATTTGACATCATATGTACACTTCAACTATAAGAGACAAAATATGAAAACAAATCCCGAAAATCACATTGTCTGATTTGGAAATCATTTATTTGCAACTTATGGTGGAAAATAAGCATTTGGTCAAAAACTAAAGTTCATCTCAATACTTTGTTATATATCCTTTGTTGGCAATGACAGAGGTCAAACGTTTTCAGTAAGTCTTCACAAGGTTGGCACATACTGTTGCTGGTATGTTGGCCTATTCGTCCATGCAGATCTCCTCTAGAGAAGTGATGTTTTGGGGCTGTCGCTGGGCAACACGGACTTTCAACTCCCTCCTAAGGTTTTCTATGGGGTTGAGATCTGGAGACTGACTGAGCAACTCCAGGACCTTGAAATGCTTCTTACGAAGCCACTCGTTCGTTGCCCTGGTGGTGTGCTTGGGATTATTGTTATGCTGAAAGACCCAGCCACGTTTCATCTTCAATGTCCTTGCTGATAAAAAAAGGTTTGCACTCAAAATCTCATGATACATGGCCCCATTCATACTTTCATGTACACGGATAAGTCGTCCTTTTCTCTTTGCAGAGAAACAGCCCCAAAACATGATGTTGCCACCCCCATGCTTCACAATAGGTATGGTGTTCTTTGGCTACAACTCTGCATTCTCTCTCCTCCAAACATGACGAGTTGTGTTTCTATCAAACAGTTCTACTTTAGATTCATCTGACCATATGACATTCTCCCAATACTCTACTGGATCATCCAAATGCTCTCTAGCAAACTTCAGACGGGCCTAGACATGTACTGGCTTAAGCAGGGGGACACGTCTGGTACTACAGGATCTGATTCTCTGGCGGCGTAGTGTGTTACTGATGGTAGCCTTTGTTATGTCGGTCCTAGCTCTCTGCAGGTCATTCATTAGGTCCCCCTCGTGTAGTTCTGGGATTTTTGCTCACCGTTCTTGTGATCATTTTGAGATCTTGCGTGGATCTGGGGGGTTTTTGCTCACGGAATCGCCGTCTCTCGTAGGCGGAATGGGACTCAGACACAGGTTTACGTTTCACACTGGCCTCCACCAGCTTTATTAAGGCACAGGTTTATACAGGCTTGAAATACATACCAAATAAAATCCTAAGCCGTCTAGCCACTTACTTCACATGACATAGAGACCTTCTCTAATGTCTGGACCTAGCATCTAGCAATGTATGCACACCGCACACTTTCGGCTTCCTTAAGCGTCTGGGGGCCAGAGCCTCTTTCCAGCTCCTCTGCTGCTACACATCCAGGCAGCAGACCACGCCCCCTTGTACACCTGAAGGCCACGGCTTTTTATAGGACTCCCGAGCCCTATCCAAAACGTGGTCTGGAACATGGGTAGACACCCACCCGACACTTTGTCTACTCCCAATAAGAGCCGACCCCAAGAACGGCTGAAAAGCCAAAATAACCATATACCTTTGCAAACCACTTAGTGTGGCTGACAATACATATGGCCGGCTCTTATTCCACCAAGGCCACATATCCTTGGTGGCATGTCGCATATACCACTCTGGTATATCTCCACCTAGTGGCAGCAACAGGCAACTACATGTAGCCAATCTGCCACAATATATATTACAAACTAACAACATTGCTATTGTACATTCTACACTAGATTGGAACATTTATTTAACCCTGAGGGTGAGGATATTCTTACTCTTTTCTTACCTACACATAGATGCCTGTACACTCACATTAGAGTCATATTTCTATGTGTCTGTAAAAAAAAAAAAAAAAAAAAAAAAAAGCATGTTGTAATCATGTTAGTTTGAATCTAAATACTGTGACATGTAGCTGCCTGAGGCAGCTGCTATGGAACCACAAATTCACAAAGATAGGGCACTGTAGATGTCATTAGATGTGGATAGATAGATAGATAGATAGATAGATAGATAGATAGATAGATAGATAGAAACCTGCAGTGTATCAGAGCTGTTTCTTTGGATGGTTGGGCCATGTTATCACCCAGTATCACCCAGGATGCTCCTCCCCCTTTCAATGCTTCTGGTGCTCTTGGCACCTGACACACCAGGAAACAGCCTTGGTTGTATGTGCGGTGTCACCCATATGCAAAAGTGATGGCAGTACTGGTGTTCCTGAGTATATCGACTTATGTATGTTATGTAGCTATGTGCCCCATTTGCAACCTGAAAAAGAGGGAATTGTAAGATTACGCTATGAAATAGTGTTTATCCCTTTTAGCCACATTCATGTCATGGTGATAAAAAGGACCTTTCCTGTCAGGCTTACATTTTATATCTATGTGTTTTTGATTTGAAGAAACAAAAACAAAAATTTTGGGACAACTTCTACTAAGCTTTTAAGATCTACACATTAATTTCATGATATCTGTTGCCAAGCAAATCATGTGTGGGTCATCCTGTGCACAGAAACTACATCTTGATCTTTAAGAATGCTATTTGTTTTCTCATGCAGTATGCAAACTAACCCCTTGATATAGCACATGTTTTGGGCATTAAAGGCTATTTTTTTATTTAAAGGGGTGTTCTCACTACAAGTTTTGCTTTTTATGTTAAAGCTTTTGCAAAAACAAGTCATTTTCCAATATGTGTCCGTTAACAACAATTCTTTTTTTCAGATACTAAGACAATTCTTTGCCATAATGCCATGTTGAACTTCCAGTGAACTTCCAGCAGATACAAAACTCTTAACGAAATTTAAAAAACATGCCCCAACCCGTCAAAAATAATAAGGGGTAAAGTACATATCTACAAGAAAGAAGCCATAATAAGCTATCTTGTAATGATTCACCAGTTAGGAATGCATGAATAGTAGCACAAATTATAACAAACTAATCACCTTTTAAACAAGAAATAACGGAAGTGAGAAATAGTGAATAGACATGATAGTCTCTCTGTTGCCTCCAAAGTAAATATAGAGAGAAAACACGTAATCACATGCACATACACACAAATATAAAGATGCACAAAAAAAAGAAATTAGTGAAGAGAGCAATGCACAGAATTAGTATGGTGGTGAATCAAGTAACCCAATCAGTGTCACCTTATTCAGGCTTTATACTGGGTACAGCACACACCTCACATTTTTGGAAATATTGTATTATATCTTTTAATGGGACAATACTGAAGATATGACAGCTTCAGACAATGTAAAGAAGTCAGCGTACAACTTGTATAGAAGTGTAAATTCAGTGTGCCCTCTAGATAACACACAGCCATTAATGTCCAAACCACTGGCAACAAACGTGAGTACATTCCTAATTGACAAATTGTGTTCAAAGTGTCAATATTTTGTGTGCCCACCATTAGTAAAAACAGTGTTTACACTGCCTATTTTACATTTTATCAATGTAATGTCTTCAGTGTTGTCCCAGAAAATATATAATACAATTTTTACAAAAATGTGAGGGGTGTACTATGAGAAATACTGTAAGACATGCACTACTATACAAAAAGTTAGGGATATTTGTCTTTTGATTGAAATTTCAGGATGAACATACAATTTCATTTTTTTTTTTTTTTTATTAAATGAGAAAAATTCTTAAATTTTAAAAATTGACATGCCCAAAAGTTAAAGTTCGTACTTTTTCAAAAATTCCAATATCTAACAGCAAGTTTAGTCGCAAAATTCACAACAGGTGTTTGATCCATAAATTACCAAATAAATTTAGGGGATCAATTTCAATTGGGATTTAAGCGTCCCTTCTCTGCTTTTTCAAATTTTGACATCTGGGGCCCAAGGGCAACCCATAGAATGGCCAAACCCAGTACTTTCCTTTGGAGGCTTCTGCAGGATTTCTCAGACGAAAGTGCCCCATGACTTAAATGTCTCAGAGTTTAGAGAGGGCGAAGTTCTCAAAAATTCGTTCGGTGCTTCGTCAAATTATTTTGGGGCGAAAAGCGTTAAAAAAACAGCTATTTCCGGCTGACAGACCCGAGGGGCTGTGAATTTTGTTTTCATGCTTAAAATATGCAGGGAGCTTGGTTTGGTTTATAAAATGTTGTGTTTTAGTATGACACGCACATGAGGGGCCCGCCCGCCTTGAATGCGTCATATAAAATTCCCGGGCCTTAAGAGGGCAAATGCCCAAAAAAACTAAGGGGGAAATGTAGCCTGATAAAGTCATGCAGAAAAAATTTGGAAAAAAAACAAGCTGGGGGGCTAGGTGGCAACTCAGTGACAGAGTTGGAGGTGACAGCACAGCCAAGCGCTTTTGGGGTCAGAAAGTGACAATGAATTCTGGAGGTGGAAAAAAACAAAAGTAACCACAGGTGGGACAATGACACTTTTGGAGGTCCGGCAGCAGCCACAGCAGCGCATAGGTCAGGCAGTGGACAATGACTTTGGAGGGGGCAAAACGTAGTGGGCCCACAGGTGGCACGTGACAGGGGTGAGGTCAGGGCAAGCAGCAGATGAGGTCAGAGAGTGGCACAATAAAATTTCCGGGGGTGGAAAAAAAAGGGATGGGCCCAGAGTGGACAATGACAGAGAGTGGAGGTGACGGCACAAAGCTGAGGTCAAGAGGGCAAATGACACAGTGTGGATGAACGGCCCCAGAAACGCAGCGCAGCATGAGGTCATAGAGTGGCAAAATGACAGTGTGGAGGTGGGTGGAAATACCATCCCTGGAAAAGATGGGGAAGGCGATGGGAAACGGGCAGCGATTGTGGCATAGGCGGATGGCGGCATAGAATAGTGGTGAGGAAGGTAGTTTGAACCAGACCATTTCTCAAAGTTTGGGTGAGGCGTCGGGGGTTATCTGAGCCTAAGTCTTTGGGGTGGGGAAAAATTCCTGGCCAATCCCACCTGTTTCTTTTGACAAAGGTCAGTCTTTTTCACTTTTCCCTGGACAAGGGGTTCCCCTTTTGGGGAAACCAGGGCCCCCCGCCACTGAATACCGCTCTGAGCCCACTACGGGGCCGGGCGGGACGCTTCTCCACTGCAAACTCGGCAAGTTGCGGCCACACTCCAGTAGGTCCCCAGTGCCCAGCGGATTTTTCAAATGGGGTGGCAAGTGCTGTCCAAGTAGGCCCCCCCTTTTTGGTTCAGGGTCTGCACCAGGTCCTGGCTGTTGTGCTGGCGACTGCCCCCCTCATGGCGGGTGAAGGGAAGCTGTCATCGTGATCCAGCTTAGGTTCTGCTGATGGAGCTGGTACTGCTCCATCCCCCCCCCTTACCCCAGACCCGCGGCAGAGAAAATGAGCGTGAAAAAACCCCCGGTCAGACCTTTGAGGGGGACGATCCCACATGGGAGCGGCTGACGACTACGGGGGATTTCCTATAGTTTTTAGTTTGTCCTCCCTCTCAGCAGCGGGGAAAAAAGGCCCCCATTTTGGCCCGGTAGCGGGGGTCAATAGGGTGGGACCCCGAGTATCCCTTGCGGATCGACTATTGGCTGTCACTACCCAGGCAAATCGCATGCTGGGGCCATCTGCAAAGTGATCCGAGGGGCCCCCCTGCCCCCATTCCACTGTTCCTGCCACGGTGCTTGGGGCCCCCCTGCCCCGTCTTCCTATTTCCCTTACTTCCCCACGCTCCCGCTCCTCCCTCTTTTTCCCTGGGTAGAAAATCCCCTCATTTACCAGACAATTTTGCTCCAATGTCCCCCTCCCCCCCATTTAGTCCCCCGCGGGCCAAGTGACCGCGGTGTAGTCGCCCCCTCCCGTCCCCTACCCAGACAGATTTTCAGCATCTGTTCCCGGACATTAAACGTGGGAAAGCGTTATTCATCCCGTAATCCCGGCGTGACAAATAAAAGTCGCCTCCTCGAATGGCCTCAACAAGACAGGTGTACGATGAGCTCCACGGGTGAATCAAAGTTACACAGGGGAGTACTCCTTCCCCCGGATCATCAAAAAAAAACGTTAAAAGGCCTTTCTCTTTCATACAGTCGGTCCAACAGTGCAGGGTGGAATTCCCAAAGGGGGAAACATCACATATAAGTGTGTTGGGGGAGGCCCGTTTTTCGCTGCAACTCAAGGAGGGTGTCCCGACTTTGGGAGGAATGGATGAAAGGGGATGCACAGTTTCCCGGCCTTTCAGAATGTTTGAAAATCGGGGGAAGTTTCAGGAAACCTTTTCCAACCAAATTGGGAAAACCGCGCATGCGGGCGCATGGATCATCCCCCCTTGGGCAGCGTGGACACCAGTTACTCCCTTTTTTTCCGTCACCATGGTTCCCATTTGCTTGGCGCGGAGGAAAAACCCCAAATCATTTCTTTCTGCATGCCGGAGCAGTTTCCCCCCTGTGTGATTCGTTTCGCCCAGGGGAACCGGTGAGAACTGCGTGACACGCTGTGCTCTACAATGTGGTATTTTTGGAAAAGTCTTGTAGAGGCTGGAAAGGTGGGGGTGGGGGAGGAGGAGGAGGCGGACATTGGTGCAGGAACCGCAGTTTGCAAGTGGAGGGAAAACGGGGTCTCCGTCCAAGTTGTTTTGGGGTGCCTGGGGGGAAGCCATTCCCCGTGGGCCCTAAAGGACATGTACTGGGCCCCGACCGTGTTACAGTCCAGACGACAGTCACCATGGAACTATAAACTCAAAGGGCTGGCCCACCTTTTGTTTTACATTTTATGAAGTGCTATACTGCCTTTTTGGGAAAAATAAAATTTCGGGTTGGAACTTCCCTCTGGCTCGGCACAAAAACCCTTTGTTCTCTGAATGTGCAGAGTCCACCCTTTGGAAAGGGGGGGATGCAGTACCCAAAAAATTGGACGGAGCACGGCGTTCTGCACCTTAGGAGGTTGGACGATATGTTGTGTCTTTTCAATCGCCCCGTGAACGTGCTGGCGCCAGGTAGCGGAGCAGGGCACTGGGGCCGGGGGATGGGCAACGAAAAACAGCTCCTTCGGAGGGTGGTGGGCCTTGACTGGGTGAACGGGATGCGGCGACTGGGCGGTGCTACTTTGGGCGGGGGGATGGACCACCCCTCTGGCATTTTTTTCCCGGCCACCCGGGTGGTGACGCTGCATGTGTTGACGCGGGGGGTGGTGCCAACTTAGCTCCCTGGCCCGTCATTTCTGCCCCCAGGGTTTACATATACCCATATTGGTCCTCCCGGGGTTAGCAAGAACTGCCCCCGCCGAGTATTGATTTTTCCGCCAACCTCCACACTGAGTGATACTACCCCCGCTGCCTCGCTGACCCCCGTGCCTCTTTTTGCTGCGAAAGGGGTTTTCTACCCCCCGGCCCCTTGGCTCCCCACCTCACATGCTGCTACCCTGGACCACGGCCACACAAAAACCCCCTTTCTGGCTGCAACGGCCGAAAAGGGAAGTGAGCCCATTCTCCTGCGAGATGAAACCCGCTTCACCCGGGTCCCCAAATGCGGGGGGTAATTTAAAATCGATTGTGTTTCATGTCACTGCTGCCCATGACGGGGATGGTAGCAGAGGTGCCCCCCAAACATGACCCCCATCCCCCCTTTCCCCAAAAAACTTTGCCCCCTACTGCAAAAAGCGGGAATTGGCCCCTTTCTTCGCTGCCAAGTAGCTGCTGACTGCCCTCCTCAATTTTTCATCCCCGCTTATGTGGCGTGAGCCCAAACCCAAATAGATCTCTGGGGAGGGCCGGATGGGGCGAGGGGGTTGAGGACGGTGAGGGCCGCTGACCCACTCCTGGGCCCTGCCCCCCGGGTTTTTGTCTGACGTTTTCCCCCCGACTCTTGGCTGGGGTTGTCGATGATCCTGGGAGGAAGTGGAGACCCAGTCAACCCAAACAAGATCCCTTGGGTTGTGAACAACCACGGCCCCTAGGAAGCGCGTTTGGCCTCACGAGTACCCCCCTGCGTCCCCCTTTCTGTGCTGCGACTGGGCCTGCTCCAGGAATGTTTGTGCCACTGCCACTCGCAGGTGAATAGCCTGCCACCTCTCTGTCTGACAAACTGTTTGTTCTAAACTGTACAGACACTGATTGCTGAAGATATCTGTATATGATAAAGACACACCCTGTATTTGACTCCAAATGAACCCAGTAACAAGTTTGGGTAACCCTTGGATATAAATTGTGCTTCACAAATGGCACAAACCGGCTTAATTAACCTTCGGATATGAAATATGCTACAGGCAAAATTGCTTCTTTGTCGGTGAAAAAGAATGTTTCTTTTAGTGACCACAACAGCAGAACAATGCTTAATTAACCCCTCGATCTAAATTGCACAAAAGAAATGAGCAACCAAAAATAACCAGCTTTGTAGTGTGTTAAAATGGCGTGTATTTTACGGTAGAGAACAAAAGAAAAACTTGTAATTAAGCTTCAGTTATGAATTATGCTACAGGCAAAATTTCTTCTTTGGTGGTGAAAAGGAACGTTTCTTTTAGTGACTACAACAGCAGAACAACGCTTAATTAACCCCTGGATGTAAATTGCGCAAAAGAAATATGCTCCCAACAATTACCAGCTTTTTAGCGTGTTAAAAAGCCGTGTCTTTTACTGTACACAACAACAGAAAAACTTTTAATTAACCTTTGGTTGTGAAGTATGCTACAGGCAAAATGTCTTTATTGGCGGTGAAAAAGAACGTTTCTTTTAGTGACCACAACAGCAGAACAACGCTTAATTAACCCCTGGATCTAAATTGCGCAAAAGAAATGAGCAACCAAAAATTAAGTGGTATTTGGAATGTAAAAACGCTGTTTCTTTAAATGAATACAACAGGAACAGGTTTAGATAACCCTTGGATATTCAATATGCTGAAGAACTGAGCAGATAGCATTAAAATGTATATGCAACTGCATTGGACGCACACTGGACTTCAGTTCCAATATCCCACAAAATCAGAATTAGAACGTAAGAGAAGCAGTCTCTGAGACAAGCTGTGACACCTCCCAAAAATCGCTGTATAAAAGTGAGTTTTTTAGTATGAGATATCATAAGCAGCGGCGGCAGCACCATTCCTTCTCAGTACAGTGAGAGCGGTATGAGCTCCCAGCGTCACGCCCGGACTTATATAGTGCGGTGACATCACAGAATCCCACCGGTCTCTGATTGGCTTCATCTCTGCACATGTCATGTAGGCTACGCCCTTCTTCCCTCCAGACGTCTTTGCCCCATGTAACGCCATGTGCTCACAGCCATTTTATCAATTAAAAACACACTTCGTTCCCGCGAATTACCCCAAACTTCGACTTCGTTCAGAATCGAAGTTTTCCTGAAATTCTAAACGAATTCCACTTCGTTAGAATCAATTCGCCCATCTCTACGCAGAGTGTCATCAGCAGGCTGCAAAAGAAATATAGAGAGACTGGAAGAGCAGAAAGGTAAATAAGTGGTCGTCTTTTGACCACATCACACACTGATGACCTCTTCATTGTAAACAATTCCCTGCATTACCAGATGATAAATGCTACACAATTCCAGGCACGTTTAAGTTTGCTGAGAAGCAACCAAGTGTCATGTCAGACCATGCATAACCATTTAAATCATGGTATGCATGCTAGATGACCGTCAAGGGTACCTGACCGGTACCTAATTGATGCATAGTGCTCTAGTATCTTTAGCAGCCATCATTTCTGCTCAGAATGCATCGACTTTGATCACTAAACAGCACTTAGCACCAAAGGTCCAACTTAGATGCTCGTCCAACTTAGATGCTCCAAGATGATGATGCCTGTGCCTAGTAAGTGCAGTTAGGTCGTCTAGCACACAGACCATACAGATAAGAAATGGTAACAAATGGACTGACATGACAAATAGGTTCCTCTCACCTACCTTAAATGTGCTTGGATTTGTGTGGCATTAATCAACTAGTTCCACAGGGCATTGTTTACAATGAAGTGGTCTTAAGTGTGTGATATAGCCAAAGGATGTCCACTTCTTTGTCTTTCTGTGACTCTTCAGGTCTCTCTGTATCTCTTTTGCAACCTGCTGATGATGTTGAATCTTTTTGAGCAGCTCCTGAGAAGTTTGATCCAAGAAAAAAACAAGTTCCTCCACTGCTGGTTTTTGCTTGGATCAAATGCGTGTACCTTTGACCGGTTGATATATTCCGTGCACCGAATGCAATTTTTTTGTTTGTTAGTAGTGATGAGCGATTACGTTCACTATCGTCATCGGGTCGATAGTCGATATTGGCAATTATCAAGACGATTTCCAATAGTCGATAATAGATTATCGCCGATCACCATTAAAATCTATGGGAGAGTAAAAACACCTTCATTCTTACACCCAAACAGGGCTGGAGAAGCTGAAATTAACATCCACAACAGTCAAATGGATACGTGCTACATCTTCGGCAACACACTTAGGTTATAAAAGCCCAGAAAAAAAGTCAACACCCCATTCACTATCCCTGTCTTGTATCACAGCATGACCTTAAACCTGCATGACCCACAAAATTAAAAAGTGCCAGAAGGCAGTATGATTTGAAAACCCTCATTTACTTGAACTGGAAAATTGACTATCCCTTCCTGGAATGCAGCATGAGCCCCCAAAACCTGCATGACCCCCAGATTAAAAAGTAACGGAAAAAGGAGTCTTTCAACCACTATTTTAGTTTCACTGGACATTGACTATACCTGTCCAGGGCCACAACATGAGCCCCAAACCTGCATGACCCCCAGATTTAAAAAGTGCCGGAAAAAGGATCTTTCAACCACCATTTTAGTTTCACTGGACATTGACTATACCTTCCGGGCCACAACATGAGCCCCAAACCTGCATGACCTCAGATTAAAAAGTGCAGGAAAAAGGAGTCTTTCAACCACCATTTTAGTTGCACTGGACATTGACTATACGTGTCCTGGGCCCCAGCATGAGCCCAAACCTGCATGACCCCAGATTTTAAAAAATGCCGGAAGGGAAAGGGGTCTTTCAACCACCATTTTAGTTTCACTGGACATTGACTATACCTGTCCTGGGCCACAGCATGAGCCCCAAACCTGCATGACCCCAGATTAAAAAGTGCCGGAAGAAGGAGTCTTTGCACCACCATTTTAGTTTCACTGGACATTGACTATCCCTGTCCTGAGCCACAGCATGACCCCAAACCTGCATGACCCCCAGATTAAAAAGTGCCGGAAAAAGGAGTCTTTCAACCACCATTTTAGTTTCACTGGACATTGACTATCCCAGTCCTGAGCCACAGCATGACCCCAAACCTGCATGACCCCCCCGATTTAAAAAGTGCCGGAAAAAGGAGTCTTTCAACCACCATTTTTGTTTCACTGGACATTGACTATACCTGTCCTGGGGCCCCAGCATGAGCCCCAAACCTGCATGACCCCAATTTAAAAAGTGCCGGAAAAAGGAGCTTTCATTTCCCCCATTTTAGTTCACTGGACATTGACTATACCTGTCCTTGGCCACAGCATGACCCCAAACCTGCATGACCCCCAGATTAAAAAGTGCCGGAAAAAGGAGTCTTTCAACCACCATTTTAGTTTTTACTGGACATAGACTATCCCTGTCCTGAGCCACAGCATAAGCCCCAAACCTGCATGACCCCCAGATTTTAAATGTGCCGGAAGAAGGAGTCTTTCAACCACCATTTTAGTTTGACTGGACATTGACTATACCTGTCCTGGGCCACAGCATAAGCCCCAAACCTGCATGACCCCCAGATTTAAAAAGTGCTGGAAAAAGGAATCTTTCAACCACTATTTTAGTTTCACTGGACATTGACTATACCTGTCCTGGGTAACCTACATCTGTTCATGTCTTCCTGTACCTCCCTTGTACAATTCAGAGGAATATTTGTATCAACTATTTTGTGTTTTTTAGTAGTTTAATACTAGAAAACACATTTTTAAAATAGTATGGAATCCCACAACGTCTTTGTTTCTCATTTTTTATTGTATTAAATAGGCTGTCTCACTACAGGAATTGCTAGCTATGTTAAAGATCTTCAAAAACAAGTCATTTTGCAATATGTGTCCATTAACAGTCTCCTACCTATTCCTGTTTCTGACAGCACCATCACCCTTGAGCCACTCTTGACATTTGTGAAGAACAAATGTCTGTTAGAAACCACATTTTTTTTATAATAGAACATGTAGTCTAGCTGCATTTCACAGCAAAATGCCCTCACAAATTAAAAACATGACCCTTTAGCCACTTTTGACAATTGTGAAGAACAAATGTCTGTTAGAAACAAATTTTTTTCGAATAGGACCTGTAGTATTGCTGCATTTCAAAGCAAAATGACCCCAAAAAATTATAAATATGACTTCTCAGCCACTATTAAATATTGTGAGGGAGAAATGCCACTTAGAAGCCACATTTCTGTTCCAAAGGACCATGAATATAGATGTATCTCACAGCACCATGACCCCAAAAAATTATAAAAATGATTTCTCAGCCACTATTAAAAATTGTGAGGGAGAAATGCCACTTAGATTCCACAATTCTGTTCCAAAGGACCATAATTATAGCTGTATCTCACAGCAACATGACCTCAAAACCATTGACAATGCGAACAATTCTAAAGATAAAGTGAGTAAATGGAATACGGTTTTGTCATGAAACCTAGGTGTCTTTTACAGTCTCCACACAGCAAAACCAGCAAAATGATCTTTTGGGAACTGAGAATAAATATTGCAGCAAGAAATGATCATTTAAAAAAAAAGTTTTCAAGAGGGCCATTTCTGTTTGAAGAGGAATGTGAAGTAGACCGGCAACTAATCGGTGACCTTGGCAATTGGGGCCACAACATCATCAGAGATCCATGCTTGATTCATCTTGATGAATGTCAAACGATCAACATTGTCTGTGGAAAGCCGGATGCGTTTGTCTGTAATGACTCCTCCAGCTGTGCTGAAGGTCCGCTCAGATATGACGCTGGCTGCTGGGCAGGACAACATCTCTATGGTGTGGCGAGCGTGCTCGGGCCATTCATCTATTTTGGATACCCAGAAGTCAATTGGGTCCGGAACACAAACAAAAACATCGGTGTCGAGACGCAGATAATCGTGCACCATGATCTTAAGCTGGTCTCTGTGTGTTGTATGTGTGCCCTGCATTGCATGCGTTGGTGAGGTGGTAAATAAAGACTGCCAGGGGTTACCCATTAGGCTTCTGCCACTTTGCCTGCTGCTGCTGCTGCCGCTACGGCTACTTGGCACTCTACTGCTGCCACGTTGTTCCACCGTGACATTTGAAGAACGTGAAGCAGACGCAACAGATGTCTCTAGTTGATCAATCAGCAAGGTCTCCATTTCCTGCATTTTACTCTCTATTTGGGTGGGTGGAAGGAAAGTGCTGAGTTTTGTTTTGTACCGGGGATCCAGGAGGGTGGCCACCCAGTAACTGTTGTTCATTTTGATGGCCTTAATGCGAGGATCATGTTGGAGGAAATGGAGCATCCAAGCACTCATGTGAGAGATGGAGCTTTGATTTCCCAAGCCTCTGGGTCGAGAGGCACTAGCAAACTGATCTTCCTCATCTTCCTCCTACGCCTCAAATTCGCTCCAACCTCTTTCCAAGGCAGGGACGTCGGTAACGTCGGTGTCTAGGAACACCTCCTCCTCCTCCACTTCCTGCGGCACAGCTTCAACACAGCCCTGACTTGCCTGAGATGATGCACCCTGAGAGCTGAGGCGCCGCCTTGCACTAGTCCTGGACCCCGAACAACTGCCTAAAGAAGACCGATAAAATTGTGAAACTGTCGGGCCTTGTGGATTCGACGGAGAGAAAGGCTCCGTGTCCACATCTGTGTCCGTCTCCTCCTCCGTCGCTGGTGGGACCTGATGTTTCAGAGTGTCCAACGATCGTTCCAGAACTAAGATCACCACAATGGTCATGCTGACAAGGGCATTGTCCATACTGACAATTTGGTGGCTTCTTCAAAACTGGCAAGGATGGTGCAGAGCTCTTTCACCTGCCTCCACTCTCAGTGGTTCAACACCGCTTCTTGTCAGGCCATGTGTCGCTTCGTACTGCGTAATGGCATTGCGCTGCTCCCACAATCGCTGGAGCATGTGGAGGGTGGAATTCCAGCGTGTTGCCACGTCAACAATGAGACAGGGGAGGCTGAGCTGACGCTGCAACGCAGCCAGGCGGGACGAAGCAGGGTGCGAACCGCGGACGTGCGAACTCAGACCTCGAGCCTTCCTCAGCAGGCAGTCCAGACCCAGGGAGCGCTTTAGAAATTTCTGGACGACGAGGTTCATGACATATGCCAGGCAAGGAATGTGCTCCAGTCTACCGCTCTTAAGGGCGGCCAGCAGATTTCGACCGTTATCGCACACCACCTTCCCTGGCACAAGGTTCTTGTCACCCAGCCAGCACTCGGTCTCGTTGCGGAGAGCCGTCCACAGCTCCTGACCTGTGTGTGGACGGTCTCCAAGACAGATTAATTTCAACACGGCCTGGTTTCTTTGGGCACGTGATGCCACCAGAGGACCTTGGGGGAAAGAACCCTGCACCATCCCTGCGGTTTTGAAGAGCGTGCGCCGAGCCTCAGAGCCACCGTCACCACCAGAGACATCTACTCAGCTCACCCAGTGAGCTGTCATAGAGATACAGCGGCCTTGGCCATGCTTACTAGTGTGTCGGTGGTCAGATGGACTTTTCCAGACACAGATGCAGACTACGCGCTTGATATGTTAGATGACACGTGGCTGGCCAGGGCAGGGACGGCTTTTCTGGCAAAGAAATGCCTGCTCGGCATCTGGTATTGGGGGCAGGCGAGGGCCATGACGTGGCGGAACCCATCTGTGTCCACTAGTGTTGAGCGATTTTCATCGACAAAGTTGAAATCGGCACGGTATTTACGTTGATCGGATTTTTTAGATCACGCGATAATTTAGGTTAAAATCTGTGCATAATCTATTAATATCGCGCCATTTTCAGCACTTCCTGTGATTTTGGCGGCAAGCAAATCAGCTTACAGAATAGAGCAGGGTGAGATGTGTGTGCGACGTCATGACTGGGATGTGTATGGTTGCGATTGGCTGGAAAAATCACATGACCTCGTTTTACATAGCACAGCTCTTCCTGTTCATGATCAGTGTCTGTCAGCGTCTCATAGCAGTAGGACGTGCTCTCTGCCTCTGTCCAAACAGCTCAGCGAAATTATTCCATTTCTTCATAGAGAAAGCTCTACTGTTACCTGTGATCCTTACAACTTAGTTAGATCAGAGATTGGAAGATTTTATGTAGTTAGGTAGAGAATTTTAAAGGAGCATCTACCGCTGTAAAGTCACGGGGGGGAGCGGCGGGGGGAGGGGGGAGGGTCCCGCAGGCGAACACAGACAAGCTCTTTAAAGAATACTGGATATAGTTCACCAAGACTTAGTGTAGACATTGCACTGCAATAGCTTTATTATTAACAGTTTTCTATTGAAATACTTCCTGGATATTGGGCAGCCTGAACTTATATTAGGATACACATCTTGCTAGTAACTGCGCTTTTTTGTTGGGGTGCAAACTCCACTTTTATTATCATATAAATTTTCAAAAAAGGTGTTCTTTTTCAATTTTTGCCCCATTCCACTTTTTTTGATATAGCCACCTTGCAGTTAAATAGAATCCAGCAATTTTTGTCACACAGTTGATGGGTTGCCAAAAATCCTTTCATTATCCGAAACATTCCGATACTGTTTTTTTCACTTTGGTTTGTACAGCTTTGTTGAAAGAACTTTGCATTTATAGTAAAAACAGAAATTTTTTGTATCCCACAGGTGAACTGAAAGGTGCCAAAAATCCTTTTATTATCCGAAAAACATTTCAATATGTTTTTTTCACTTGGCGCCACAGCTTTGTTCATTGAGGCACCTTGCACTTAAATGTGATGCAGCAATTTTGTAGTCACCCCAGGAATTGAAAGGGCCAAAAATACCTTTTATTATCCGAAAAACATTTCAACAGGTGTTTTTTCATTTTTGGGCAGGCCAGCTGTGTTGATAAGCCACCTTGCAGTTAAATTTGAACCCAGCAATTTTGTAGTCACCACGGGTTCGATGGGTCCAAAAATACCTTTTAATATCTGTATACATTTCAGACAGGTTTTTTTTTTCACTTTTGGTCATACAGCTTTTTTGATAGATCTACTTGCATTTAAAATTTGAATACAGCAACTTTGTAGTTACCACAGTTTATACCCCAAAAATACCTTTTATTATCCGAATACATTTCAGATATGTTTTTTTTCATTTTGGGCACTACACTTTGTAATTGAGGCACCTTGCACTTAAATGTGAATACAGCAATTTTGTAGTAACCACAGGTAAATTTGAAAGGTGCCAAAAAACCCTTTTATTATCCGAATACTTTCAGATACGTTTTTTTTTCATTTTGGCGCAGTACCTTTTAAATAAGCTACTTTGCGTTAAATGTGAATACAAAATTTTTGAGTCACTACAGGAAAAATTGAAAGTGCCAAAAATACCTTTTTTTATCCAATACATTTCAGATACATTTTTTTTTTCATTTGGGCGCACTACCCTTTTTTTCATTGAGGCACCTTGCCAAATGTGAATACGGGAATTTTTTAGTCACCACAGGTAATTGAAAGGTGCCAAAAAACCTTTTATATCCAATACTTTTCAATACGTTTTTTTTTCACTTTGGCGCGTACAGCTTTGTTGATAAGCTCTTTGCAGTTAAATTTGAATAACAATTTTGTACACCACGGGTGAATTGAAAGGGCCAAAAATACCTTTTTTTTTAAAATCCGAAACATTTCAACAGGTTTTTTTTTCATTTTGGTGCGGGCCACTGTGTGATAGACCCCCTTTGCAGTTAAATTTGAATCCAGCAATTTTGAAATCACCACAGGTGTACGATAGGTGCCAAAAATACCTTTTAAATATCCGTAACATTTCAGACAGGGTTTTTTCACTTTTGGTCACCCAAGTTTTGTTCATAGAGCTACTTTGTAGTTAAATTTGAATACAGCAATTTTGTTTTGATTTGAGGGATTTGAGAATAGCTGTGATTTGTCGTCTTTTAATAAGAGACTTACCAAAACTCTTCCATACCTTCTCAAATTTTTATATTTCTGAACATGGAGCGAGATTCAGGTAGTAAGCGAGCAAAGAGGGGGTAGGACATGAGGTAAGTACGAGAGAAGATGCCCTTCCAGTGCTGGCGACAACACGCATGCCAGGGGAAATCGTCAGTTGCAGGACCGTCAGGCCTGTCATCGCTGGGTCAGGGCCCTGTGAATCTCAGTAACGAACAGCGTCGCCAATCTGTCCTTCAGTGGTTAATGCAACCTGCATCCAGCAGTCTTACCTCCTCGTCCTCCCAGTCAAGGCCACAAATGTCGTCATCAGCATCATCAGCATCCGTCCAACTGAAGCACCCAAATGTCAACTCGTATACCCACCACTGTCCAAAAATCCATTTTCTGAAGACCTCTTTTGATGACAAAATGCGGTTGGGGTCAAAAGGGGCATGTTAAAAGATCAAGAGGCCAAAGAGGATGATTTTCTCTGCTCTGACGCCCAAGTTACGATGCCCAACAGAGGAGGAAAGGAAGCCGGTCAATCGGCAAAAATCCCGGGCGGTCGGCAACGCCTTGCAGTCCCTCTTGCTTGTAGCCCCAGCTTCCCCGGATGCCAGAATGTCAGGACGACCAAGTCACCTGTGTTGATGATGATGATGACGACATTGCGGAAACCACGTGGTCTTTTTAGCAGAATTTGCTTGCGAGCGCTTCATCACTGGAGGAGGAGGAAAACGATGGTGTAGTGTCAGTACGGGTCCCGCCTCAAAAAGGGAGAGGGCGGCGCAGACGTCCGCTGATATGATTCCGCCAGCCACGTTCGCGCAAACCCCGCTCCCGCTTATCGCCGTCAAAAAGGTCCAGGACCTCTCAAGCCTGGGCCTTCTTTGAGCAAAACCTCTGATTCACCCAGCGATGTCATATGCGCCTTTTTCCGTAAACGGATAAGAAGAGGGCAAGAATCTTAGATGGTTAACCACCACCAACATGTCTAGCACATGCAGCGAATGCATGAGTTGAAATGGAGGCAACACTTGGCCAAAAAAAGGCCAGACCGACGCCGGGCCTCCAACCACTGGCACACCGCTGCTCCGCCTCCTCGTCCCCCGCCACCACCAAGCATTCCTCAGCTGCCCATGTCTCTCAGAGTCCATGATCAAGGGGCATCCTCCGCTTCACCTCCACCGTCGCTCGAGTACCATAAGCACCACCAGAGACCCATCCCACCCCTTCCTCCTTCCGCCAGTTTTGACGACCTTCCCCGCCGTAACAGCGGCCATCTAGCAGCCCCGCCTTTTGTTTTCCAGGTTTGGGAGCAGAAGAAACACTTTAACCCAAACCATCCCAAAGCCAAAAGCCTGAATGTCGGCATTGCCAGGCTTTTGGCCTTGGAAATGTTGCCTTTCCGTCTGGGGGACACAGATGGGTTCCGCCACGTCATGCCCTTGCCTGCCCCCAAACCAGATGCCGAGCAGGCATTTCTTTGCCAGAAAAGCCGTCCCTGCCCTGGCCAGCCACGTGTCATTTTAAAATTTCGAGCGCTTGTCTGCATCTTGGCCGGAAAGTCCATCTGACCACCGACCCCATGGACTAGTAAACACGGCCAAGGCCGCTAAAATCTCTGTGACAGCTCCCCTGGGTGAGCTGGTTGGAGTCTCTAGGGGTGAGGGTGGCTCTCAGGCTCGCGCACGCTCTTCAAAACCGCAGGGATGGTGAAAGGGCTCTTTCCCCCCAAGGTCCTCTGGGGGGCATCACGTGCCCAGAGAAACCAGGCCGTGTTGAAATTAATCTGTCTTGGAGACCGTCCAAAACACAGGTCAGGAGCGAGCGCTGGCGGGGTGCAAGAGCCTTGTGCCAGGGAAGGTGGGGGTGCGATAACGGGCGAAATCTGCTGGCCGCCCTTAAGATCGAAAGGCTGGAGCACATCCCTTGTTTTGGCACATGTCATGAACCTTATCATCCAAAATTTCTAAAGAGCTACCCCGGGTGGGGACTGCCTGCTGAGGAAGGCTCGAGGTCTGAGTTCGCACTTCCGCCGTTTCGAAACCTTGCTTCGTCCCGCATGGCTGCGTTGCAGCGTCAGCTCACCTCCCTGTCAACCGTCTCATTGTTGACGTGGCAACACCGGGAATTCCACCCTCCACATGCTCCCAATGATTGTGGCAGCAGCGCAATGCCATTACGCAGTACGAACTGACACATGGCCTGATAAGAAAGCGGTGGGGACCTGGGGGTGTTGATCACCGAGAGTGAGGCAGCTGAAAAGCTCTGCACCATCCTTGCCATTTTGAAGATGCCACCAAAAGGGGTCAGTGCGGACGATGCCCTTGTCAGCATAGCATTGTGGTGATCTTAGTTCTGTAACGATCGTTGGGCACTCTCAAACAACAGGTCCCGCCATGCGACGGAGGAGAGACAGACACAGATGCGGACACGGAGCTTTTTCTCTCCGTCGAATCCACAAGGCCCGACAGTTTCTCAATTTTATCGGTCTTCATTAGGCAGTGGTTCGGTCCAGGGGAAATGCAAGGCGGCGCATCAGCTCTCAGGTGCATCATCTGAGGCAAGTCAGGCTGTGTTGAAGCTGTGCCGGAGGAAGCGGAGGAGGGAGGAGGAGGTGTTCCTAGACACCGACATTAAACCCACGTCCCTGCCTTGGAAAGAGGTTGGTTTCGAATTTGAGGCAGAGGAGAAGATGAGAAGATCAGTTTGCTATTGCCCCTCGACCCAGAGGCTTGGGAAATCAAGGCTCCTCTCTCATGAGTGCTTGGATGCTACATTTCCTCCAACATGATCCTCGCATTAAGGCCATCAAAATGAACAACAGTTACTGGGTGGCCACCCTCCTGGATCCCCAGTACAAAACCCAAAATTTCAGCACTTTCTTCCACCCCCCCAAAAATAGAGAGTAAAATGGGGAAAATTTTGGAGCCCTTTGGTTTTGACAACGGGGAAGACATTGTTGCGTCTGTTCAGTTCCTCAAAGGGTCAAGGGAAAAAAAACAGCGAAAAGCCCAGCAGAAGGTGAAAGGCACCTTTAGCGGAGCAGCGCGGGAAAAGGTGGCAAAAGGGCCTAAGGGGTAAACCTCGGCAATCTTTATTTCCCACCTACCCAACGCTGCAATCCCGGGGCCACACACCCAACCCCCACAAAACCCAAAGTTTAAAAGATCATGGTGAACGACTATCGCTTTCCCCAACCCACCGATTTTTTTGTATGTTTTCCCGGGCCCCCAAATAGCCTTCTGGGTACCCAAAAAGGGACGGGGGTCCGAGCTCGCCGCCAGTCATAGAGGTTTGCCCCCCAAAGAAACCCAGCGTAAATATCAAAAGTGAACCTTCAGCCAGCGGAGGAGTCATTACAGACAAACGCACCCGGGCCCTTTCCACAGATAATGTGGATCTTTTGATTTCCCACCCCAAAAATAAATTTCAGGCAGGGAATCTTGATGATGTTGTGGCCCCAATTGCCGGGGTTTCCCCGATTATTTGGGCCGGGTTCTCTTCACATTCCTCTTCAAACAAAAATGGTCCCTTTAAAAAATTTTTTTTTTAAAAAATTTGATCATTTTTTCTGAAATTTTTTTTATCTCTTTTCCCAAAACATTTCTTTTTGCGGGTTTTGATTTGAGGAAACGTAAAAGACGGGCAATTTTTCATGACAACACCCTTTTATTCCAATTTAGTATTTTAAATTTTTAAAGAATTTTGGGAAATTGTAAAAGGTTTTTTGAGGTCTTGTTGCTGTGAGATACGCTAAAAATTAAATTGGGCCCTTTGGGAAAACAAAAATGGGGTTTTCTAAGGGGAATTTCTCCATCAAAATTTTTTTTAATTTGGGGTTTAGAAGTATATTTAAAATTTTTTGGGGGTCAGTTGTTGTAAAGTTTACAACAAAATCATGGCCCTTTTGGGAACAGAAATGTGGTTTTAAAGTGGATTTTTCCCTCAAAATTTTTAACAGGGGCTGAGAAGTCATTTTTAAAATTTTTTTGGGCCCTGCTGCTTTGAAATGCAGCAAAAATTACAGGCCCTATTCAAAAAAATTTGGGGTTTTTAAACCCGCCCTTTGTTCTTCACAATTGCCCCCAAAAGTGGCTGGGGGTCTTTGCTTTAAATTTTTTGGGGGGGCATTTTTGCTGTGACAGCAGCAATACTACAGGTCCTATTAAAAAAAAATTTTTTTTCTAACAACATTTTTTTTTCACAATTGTCAAAAGTGGCTCAGGGGCCCATTTTTTTAAATTTTTTGGGGGGCATTTTGCTGTGACATGAGTATACTAAGGTTATTATAAAAAAAAAATGTTTTTTCAAAAGACATTTGTTCTTTCACAATTTCAAGAGGGGGCTAAGGTTGGTGCTGCAGAAACGGGAATAGGTAGGACATGTTAATGATAAAATATTGCGAAATAAATTGTTTTTGCAAGATTTTTAAACTTAGCTAGAAAAGCCTGTATTGGGGCAATCCTTTTAAATTAAAATTTAAAAAAGGGGAAACCCAAAGAACATGGGGGGATTCCATTTTTTTTTAAAAAATTTTTTTTCTAAAAATTAAAAAATCTAAAAAACTTGAAATGTACAAAAGCTGGTAAAAAAAATTCCTTGGATTTTTAAAAGGGGAGGTACGGGAAAAATTTGGGACCAAAAGGTTGGTTTTAAGAGGAATGGAGTATGGAGAAAGGACAGAAAAACCAAAGTACAGAGAAAATTTTCCCCCAGCATGTTGGGTAAAATGAAAAAAAGAATGCCAAGAAAAAGGGCACCTGGGTGGAACAGGAGCGTTAACCACCAGTATTTTCCAAGTAAACTAAATTTGGGTCCGCCCTCAACAAAGGGGCAAGCGCTACCCAGGCCCTTGACTGTTTTACTAGGAAGGTTGGGGGTTTACCCCACACTTCCCCTTCGCACTCGCTTCGCAGACTGGGTTTATTTTCGGGGGTCATAAGGGCATTTTAACCTGCGTGTTAAAAGTGCAGACCCGCCTGGGGTCTCAACCCCATCCATGTAACTTCGGCCCCCCGGGTGCTGAAACCGGTGTTTAAAAATGAAGACGCTAGCCTGAGCCTCACTGCACCCAAGTAAGTCTTTCCCCCGCAATGGGCCTCCCCATTAACAAAAGGTGATGGCAGCCCCGGGTCTCCCCCGTTAGGGGAAATCAGGAGAGCTTCAAAAATTTTTCTAAAAAATCTTTCTTTTAAAAGGTGATTTCTGTGGGGGTTTTAAATATGTCAAAAAGGGGTCCAAAGGGGTGGGCACAAATTGCACAATTTGAGGGTTAAAAAATTTTTTGGGGCTGGGGCATATTGGGGCGCATCATCTTTACTCCAGGGGAAAACTGTGCCTATCAATTTAAGAAGGATCTGGAGGGAAAAAAGAAACCCTTTAAAAAAATTGGCTGAACACTCCCCAGAAGCAGGGGGGCAAATGTCCCTTTTCAATAAGAAGTGAAATTTTTGGAAAAAAAAAGGGGGCAATTTTTAAAACTTATGGGGGGGGTGCAGACGAATTAAACATCCTTTCACGGTAAAAAATTTCCTTTAAAAACTTTTCAGGGGGGGGTTGTAGTTATGTTATAAACTTTAAAAAAAAAAAAAAATTTTTAATAAAGTAAAAAATTTAAAAAAAACTTCCCTAAAAAAATTTTTTTAAACAAAAAGTCCCGTTAACCCAAAAAAAAATACTAAATGAGAGTCAAGTTCAAAATTTTCATAAATTTCCACGTTTAAAGTGGGGCAAAGGTTTTGGGGTCATGCTGGGCCCAGGGGCAGGGATGGTCAAAAGGGGTTTCCCCCCGTTAAACAAAAAAAGGGGGTTGAAAAAACTCCCCTTTTTGGGGAAATTTTTTAAAAACTGGGGGGAAGCAGGGGTTTGGGGGGTCATGCTGCTTTCCCGGGCATGGAAAAGCTATGTCCCTTGAAACAAAAAAGGTGGTGAAAGACTTTTTCCCGGGACTTTTTTAATTGGGGGTCATGCAGGTTTGGGGGTCATGCTGTGGGCCCCGGGCAGGGAAAGGTCCAAAGTCCATGAAACAAAATGGTGGTTGAAAGACTCCTTTTTCCCGGGACTTTTTAATTGGGGTAAAAGGTTTAATGGCACACTGTGGGACAGGGGCAGGTTTTAAGTAAAAAAAAGTAAAATTAATAAAAAAAAAAATTTTTAAAAAGGGGGGGGGGGGGGGGGGGGTTTTTTTTTGGGGTTTTTTTAAAATTTTTTTGGGGGGTATTGTTGGGTTTTTTGGGGGGGTAAAAATGCGTTCCAGGGCAGGGAAAATTTTAAAGTCCCGTTCAAGTAAAAAAGATGGTTTAAAAACATACTGCCTTCTGGCAAATTTTTTTTTGTGGGTCGGGGAGGGGTTTTAAAGGGGCTTTCTGTGGTGCAAAACAGGGGTAGTGAAGGTCTTGAGTTTTTTTTTTTTGTGGCTTTTATAACCCAAGTGTGTTGCCTAAGATTTTACACGTATCCATTTGGGCTGTTGTGGTTTTATTCCAAGGCTTCTCCAGCCCGTTTTTGGGGGTAAGAAAGAAGGGGTTTTTTCTCTACATAGACTTTAAAAGGTCATCGTTGGGTAATCTATCATCACTATCGAATATCTTATCGATAATTGCCAACTATCGACCTGATGACGATAGTCAACGTAATCGCTCATCACTAGTGTCCACCAGACGGAAAGGCAACGTTTCCAAGGCCAAAAGCCTGGCAATGCCGACATTCAGGCTTTTGGCTTTGGGATGGTTTGGGTTAAAGTGTTTCTTCTGTTCCCAAACCTGGAAGACAGAAGGCTGGCTGCTAGACTGGCTGCTGTAAAGCGTGCATGTCGTCAAACTGGTGGAAGGAGAAGGGGTAGGATGGGTCTCTGGTGGTGCTGGTGGTACGCGGGCGACGGTGGAGGCTGAAGCGTAGGCTGATCCCTGATCATGACTCTGAGAGACATGGGCAGCAGAGGAACGCTTGGTCGTGGCGGAGGGGGTGGAGACAGAGGGTGTGACAGTGGTTGGAAGCCCGGCATCGGTGTGGCCTCTTTTGGCCAAGTGTTGCCTCCATTTCAACTCATGCAATCACTGCATGTGACTAGACATGTTGGTGGTGGTTAAACATCTAAGATTCTTCCCTCTACTGATGCGTTTACGGCAAAGGCGGCATATGACATTGCTGGGTGAATCAGAGGCTTGCTCAAAGAAGGCCCTGGCTTGAGAGGTCCTGGACCTTTTTGACGGCGATAAGCGAGGAGCGGTGTTTCCGCTGACCGTGGCTAGCGGTATCATATCAGCGGACTTCTGCGACCGCCCTCTCCCTTTTTGAGGAGGGACCCGTATTGACACTACCCCATTGTCTTCCTCGTCGTCCAGTGATGAAGCGCTCGCAAGCAAATTCTGCGAAAAAGACCACGATGGATCCGCAATATCGTCATCATCAACACAGGTGACTTGGTCGTCCTGACATTCTGCATCCAGGAGCTGCGGGCTACAAGCAAGAGGCACTGCAAGGTGTTGCCCAACGCCCGGGATTGTTGCCCGATTGACTGGCTTCCTTCTCCTCCTCTGATGGCATCAGTAACTGGGCGTCAGAGCAGACAAAATCATCTTCTTTGGCCTCTTGATCTTTTAACATGCCTTCTGACCCCAACCGCATTTTGTCATCAAAGAGGTCTTCAGAAAATGGATTATCCACAGTGGTGGGTACACGAGTTGACATTTGGGCTGCCTTTGCTTCATGTTGGACGGATGCTGATGACGACATTTGTGGCCGTGACTGGGAGGACGAGGAGGTAAGACTGCTGGATGCAGGTTGCATTAACCACTGAAGAACAGATTGGCGACGCTGTTCGTTACTGAGATTCACAGGGCCCTGACCCAGCGATGACAGGCCTGACGGTCCTGCAACCGACGATCCGCTGGCATGCGTGTTGTCGCCAGCACTGGAAGGAGCACCTTCTCTCGTACCTCTACCTCCATGTCCTACCCCCCCTCTTTGCTCGCTTACCACCTGCATTTCGCTCCATGTTCACAAAGATAAAAATTTGAGAAGGTATGGAAGAGTTTTGGAAAGTCTCTTATTAAAAGACGGCAAATCACAGCTATTCTCAAATCCCTCTGATTTCCTACAGCCAACTAGGATTAGAAACTGAAATGTTTCTAGCGAATTCCTGTGAAATGCGGTCTGGTGGAAGAACCGTAAGACAAAATCAACAGTGTTCTTCCTTCAGTCCCAGGGATTTACAACTGCCCAGTAGGACTAGGAAATGATAGTTTTCAACAAAAAAACATACAAGTGCGCTATCTGAGCAAAACTGAGATTCAACGAGCCCAATAAAACTATTAAGAAGTTAGATGGATGAGAAATTGTGTTTTTTGCAACAATGACAAACGAGAACAGTTGCTAGAAATTTTTTCTATCAGAATTGTCGTACAACGTGGCTATTTGAAAAAACTAGGGCCGCAGCACGTGCAATACATCTATTTAAAAACTATTCGGATAACAAACGGAATTTTTTTTTCACATTTCAAAC
>JAODAL010032455.1:0-46910 GCA_025379985.1 Phyllomedusa bahiana
GCCACCCCAAGAGGAGGTAAAGGGGAACCCCGGCCCAAATCGGCAAAAATCCCGGGCGGTGGGCAACACATTGAGCCCCTTTCTTGTTTGGGTAGCCCGCAGCTCCGGATGCAGAATGTCAAAACGACGAAGTCCCGGGGTTTATATGATGACATTGCGGATCCCAATTTTGGGGGCCCCTTTTCAGGCAAATTTGCGCGAGCCCCCTTTCTCCCCCGGCCCCAAGGGGGAAAGACAAAAAAGGGGGGTAGTGCCCAAGGTTTTCCCGGGTTCCCCCTTTCAAAAAGGAGGGCCGGTCGCAGAATTCCGCTGATATGTTTCCCGGGCCATAACGGTCAGGAAAAACCCCGAAACCCTTTATCGCCGTAAAAAAGGTCCAGGACCTCTCAAGCCGGGGCCCTTTTTTGAGCAAGCCTCTAAATTAAACCCAGCGATTCATATGCCCCCTTTCCCCAAAACCCGGCATAATAGAGGCAAGAACTTAGGGTTTTAAACCCACCACCAACTTTCTAGTCAAAAGGCACCCAAAGGGCATGATTAAAAGGGAGGCAACATTTGGGCCAAAAAAGGCCAGACCGATCCGGCCCCAACCACTGCACACCCTCTGTCTCCGCCCCCTCCCCCCGCCCCCCAACCAAGCTTTCCCACTGCCCATGTCCCAGAGTCTAAATCAGGGACAGCCTCCGCTTCAGCCCCCCACCGTCGCCCGAGTCCCAAACAAGAAACCACCAAGACCCACCCCTACCCATTCCCCTTCCGCCATTTTGATGGCCCTGCACACCGTGCGGGCGGCCATTTATGGCAGCCAGCCTTTTCCTTTTTTCCATTTTTGGGGAGCGGGAAGAAACATTTTAAAAACCCCCAAACCACCCCAAAAACCCAAAAAGGGCCGAATTTCGGCATTCCCCACCCTTTTGGCCCTTTGGAAAAAGTTCCTTTTTTTCCCTCTGGTGGACACAGATGGGTTTTTCCCCCACGTTTATGGGCCCTTTTCCTGCCCCCCAAAAACCAGATGCCCAAGCAGGCAATTTTTTTGCCAGGAAAGCCGCCCCCGCCCTGGCCCAGCCACGGGGTCCTCTAAAATTTCAAGCTCGTTGTCTGCATGTGTGGCCGGGGAAAAATCCCCTCTGACCACCCCCCCAAAATGGACTAAATAAGGCCCCCGGCCCAAAAGGGCCCCTTTATCTCTGTGAACCCCCGGGTCACTGGGTTTAGCTGGGGGGGATGTCTCTGGGGGGGGACTGTTGGGCCCCCGGCTCGGCGCACGCTCTCAAAAACCCAGGGATGGTTTCAAAAGGTTTTTTTTCCCCCCCAAAAGGGCCCCCTGGTTTTGGGTTTTTACCCCCCCCCAGAAAAACCCCGGCCTGTTGAAAATTTAAACGGGTTGGAAAACCGTCCCGGCACCAGGTCCCCGGAGCTGGGGGCCGGGTCTCCGCAACGGATCGGAACGCTTTGGGGTGGGTGCCAAAAACCCTTGGGGCCCAAAAGGGAAAAGGTGGTGGGGTGAAAAACGGGCCCCGGAAAACTGCTGGCCCGGGCCCCCCTTTAAATCGGTGGCCCGGAGCACCCTCCCTTGGGCCCGGCACATGTCATAAAACCCTTTTCATCCAGAAATTTTTTCAAAAGAGCTAACCCCGGGTCGGGCTGCCTGCTGACGGAAAGGGGTCGAAGTCTAATTCGCAACCCTTTCCCCCGTTTTGCAACCGGGGCTTCGTCCCCCCGCCCGGCGCTTGCCAGCGTCCCCCGGCCCCCGGCCCCTCCCCCCCTCCCAAACCCTCCATTGGGTTTGGGGCCCCTGGCAACACCCTGGAATTTTCCCCCCCTCACATGCCCCCCACGATTGTGACAGCAAACGCAAAGCCATTTACG
Organism: Phyllomedusa bahiana; assembly: GCA_025379985.1. Lineage (NCBI taxonomy): Eukaryota > Metazoa > Chordata > Amphibia > Anura > Hylidae > Phyllomedusa > Phyllomedusa bahiana. The sequence continues at coordinate 1,870 of JAODAL010032455.1, forward strand.
CAGTTCGAAAATGACTCATGGGCCCGACAAGCACTGGGGGCGGACCTTTTGGGGGTTGAGGCCCCCGTAGTGGGGGCCGGTAAAAGAGCCCCCTGCACCATCCTTTCCCCCAATTTTGAAGAAAACCAAAAAATGCCCGGCGGGGCGATGCCCTTTTCCCAACATGAGCATTTTTGGTGATCTTATTTTTGGAACATCCTTGGGACACTTGGAAAAAACGGTCCCGCCAGCGACCGGGAGCAGGAGACAGACACAGATGCGGGACCCTGGGGGGCCCCTTTTCCCCTCCGCCCAAAACCACAAGGCCCCCACAGTTTTCCCCAATTTTTTTTCGGGCCCTTTATTAAGGGGTGGGGTCTTGGGGTCCAGGGCCCCATTTCCAAAGGGAGGCATCACTCTCAGGTGCATCATCTCAGGCAAGAAGGGCTGTGTTTAAGCTGTGCCGGAGGAATCCGGAGGAGGAGGGAGGAAGGGCAGGAGGAAAAGGTTAAATTTCCAAGGGCAAACCCACGTTACCGACGTCCCTGCCTTGGGAAAAAGGGTTGGACGAAATTTTAAAGGGGGAGGAGGAAGAAAGGGGAAAACAGTTTTTTATAGTTCCCCTCGCCCAAGGTTGGGGAATCAAGGCTCCAACCTCACATTGGGGCCCTTTGGGGCTCCATTTCCTCCCAAAATGATCCTCGATTAAGGCCATAAAAAAAGAAAAAACATTTTCTGGTGGCCACCCTCCCCGGAAACCCCCGGGACAAAAAACAAAAAACTCCGCCCCTTTTCCTTTTCCAACCCCAACCCCAAATAGAGAGTAAAAAACCCCGGGAAAATGGAGACCCTTTCTGATTGGTCCAAATGGAACATCTGTTTGGGGGTCCCGCTTCCACGTTCCCCCAAAAAACACCCGTTAACAACATTTAGCGACGTGACAGCATAGAACCCCCAAGTAACCGTAGCGGCAGCAGCAGCAGCAGGGCAAGGTTGGCCCCGAACCAAAAGGGGGACCTCCCGGCAAACTTTTTTTTACCCCCTTTACCAACCCCAATCAATGCAGGGCCAAAACATCCCAAAACCCAAGAACCCACTTAAGAATTTATGGTGGGAAAGACTATCTGCTTTTCAACACCCCCATGGTTTTTTGTTTGTGTTTTCCGGACCCAAAAGACTTCTGGGGGATCCAAAATGGAACCCAAAGGCCCCCAGCTCCGCTCCGCCACGCCATAAGAGGGTCCTTTTCCCCGCCCCCCAGCCCTCCCTATTTGAGCGGAACCCTTCCCGCACAAGCCCGAGGATCATTTTCAAACAAACGCATCCGGGTTTCCACAAATAATGTGGAACGTTTGACTTTCATCAAGATGAATCAGGCATGGATCTCTGATGAAAGTTGTGGCCCCAATTGCCAAGGTCACCGATTAGTTGCCATCTACTTCACATTCCTCTTCAAAACCCGAAATGGTCCCTTGAAAACTTTTTTTTAAAATGATTATTTCTTACTGCAATTTTATTCTCTTTTCCCCAACATTTCATTTTGCTGGGTTTTGATGTGAAGTAGACTGTAAAAGACAGCAAGGTTTCATGACAACACCGTATTCCATTTACTCACTTTATCTTTAGAAGTTTTCGCATTGTCAATGGTTTTGAGGTCATGTTGCTGTGAGATTACAGCTTTAATTATTTGGGCCTTTGGAACAGAAATGTGGGTTCTAAGTGGCATTTCTCCCCTCACAATTTTTAATAATGGCTGAGAAGTCATATTTATAATTTTTTGGGGTCATGTTTCTGTGAGATACAGCCCAAAAATCATGGTCCTTTGGAACAGAAATATGGCTTTTAAAATGGCATTTCTCCCCTCACAATTTTTAATAGTGGTGAGAAGTCATATTTAAAATTTTTTGGGGTCAGGTGCTGTGAGATACAGCAATAATCATGGTTCTTTGGAACAGAAATGTTTGGGTTCTAAGTGCCATTTCTCCCTCACAATTTTTAACAGTGGCTGAGAAGTCATATTTATAATTTTTTGGGTCATGCTGCTTTTAAATGCAGCAATACTACAGGTCCTATTCTAATAACTGTTGTTTCTAAAAAGACATTTGTTCTTCACAATTGTCCAAAGTGGCTCAAGGTCATGCTTTTGGAATTTTTGGGGGGGATTGTGCTGTGACATGCAGCTATACTACAGGCCTATTATAAAAAAAAGTTGTATCTAACAGACATTAGTTCTTCACAATTGTCCAAAGAGGCTCAAGGGTCATGCTTTGAATTTTTGGGGGCTTTTTGCTGTGACATGCAGCTAGACTACAGGTCCTATTATAAAAAAATGCTGTTTCTAACAGACATTTGTTCTTCACAATTGTCCAAAGTGGCTCAAGGGTCATGCTTTGAATTTTTGGGGGCATTTTGCTGTGACATGCAGCTATACTACAGGTCCTATTATAATATAAATGTTGTTTCTAACATACATTTGTTCTGCACAATTGTCCAAAGTGGCTCAAGGGTCATGCTTTGAATTTTTGGGGGTATTTTGCAGGGACATGCAGCTAGACCTAAGGTCCTATTGTAAAAAGTGGTGTTTCTAACAGACATTTGTTCTTCACCATTGTCAAGAGTGGCTCAAGGGTGATGGTGCTGTCAGAAACAGGAATAGGTAGGACACTGTTAATGAAAACATATTGCAAAATTACTTATTTTTGCAAAATCTTTAACATAGCTATCAATCCCTGTATTGAGACAACCCATTTAATATAATTTAAAAAAAGAGAAACAAAGACATGGTGGGATTCCATCCTATTTTAAAAATGTGTTTTCTAGAATTAAACTACTATAAAACTTGCATGTACAAAATAGCTGGTAAAAAAATTCCTCTGAATTGTACAAGGGAGGTACAGGAAAACTTGACCAGATGTAGGTTATTCAGAGGACATGGAGTATGGAGCACGGACAGAGAAAAAAATAGAGAGACAATTTTCTCCAGCACGTTGAGTAAAATGAGAAAAAGAATGCCAAGAAAAAGGGCACGTGGGTGGAACAGGAGCGTTAACCACCAGTATTTCCAAGTGAAGCTCAATTGGTCCCGGAGGGGCAAGCGCTACCCAGGACAGTATATGTCCAGTGAAACTAAAATGGTGGTTGAAAGATTCCTTTTTCCGGCACTTTTTAATCTGGGGTCATGCAGATTTGGGGCTCATGCTGTGGCCCAGGACAGGTATATTCAATGTCCGTTGAAACTAAAATGGTGGTTGAAAGACTCCTTTTTCCGGCACTTTTTAATTTGGGGGTCATGCAGGTTTGGGGCTCATGCTGTGGCCCAGGACAGGTATAGTCAATGTCCAGTGAAACTCAATTTGTGTTTGAATGACTCCTTTTTCCTGCACTTTTTAATCTGGGGTCATGCAGGTTTGGGGCTCATGCTGTGGCTCAGGACAGGGATAGTCTATGTCCAGTGAAACTTAAATGGTGGTTGAAAGACTTCTTTTTCCGGCACTGTTTAATTCGGGGGTCATGCAGGTTTGGGGCTCATGCTGTGGCCCAGGACAGGTATAGTTAATGTCCAGTGAAACTAAAATGGTGGTTGAAAGACTAGTTGCCAACTGAGCTCTCAGCATGTTTTTTTCCAGCTTTCGCTGCCATGACTTTATCAGTCTACATTCCCGCTTCAGTTTTTTTTGGTCAGTTTTGCCCTCTTAAGTGCCCAGGGAATTTTATAGTGAAGCGATTCTAAGAGCGGAGGTAGTCATCTGTGTGTCATACTAAAAGACAACATTGTTTGAAGACCAAACCAAGCTCCCTCTGCATATTTAAGCATGGCACAACGTTCTGCAGCATCCTGCAGGCTCTGTGCAGCCTGGAAATAGCTGTTTTTTAATGCGATTCGTCCCGAAGCAATTCAGACCGAAACAAATTTTGTCGGAAAATTCGGCGAAGTCACCGAATCGAATTTTTGAGAAATTCACCCATCTCTAATTATAACATCTAATTAATTATTTTTTTAATATTATTTAACTTCTAATCATAGTGCCAATTATAACAATTACCAATTGGTACCTATTATAACATTTATTTAATGGTTTTTATTATTATCTAATTTCTAATCATGGCGATCACATTATTGAATATTTGGGCATATGATTTTTGCACCTGCTTTAGAATATAGGCAGACGCTGCGTTATATTTTCTAACCACAGCAGTGTGTGTCATGGTCCGGAGATTTCTTCTCCGTGCATACGCATTTTTTACATTCTGCCGAAAGTGGGGCATTTGATTGGAGACGTGGCGCTTTAATGTGCATGCTCCACTTCACTATGGAGATGCCGTACCGATTATAACATCTAATTAATGTTTTTTTAATATTGTTTAAATTCTAATCATAGCGATTACATTATTGAGTATTTGGGTGTATGATTTTTGTTAGTTATTTGTGAGGCTTTAATAATTGCATCTATATATTGATTGGCTGTATGCGGTCATGGGACAAATGGCAGGCAGGCATATATACCATCATGTTTTGGTACACAGACACACCCTCTGAGGAAGCAGTGGTGAAACGTGTGTTGGGGCGTCAGGTCCAAGCAGTGTGAACTATCCATTATGGGTGATACATTTTGATCCTATATACTATATAGTCATCTCATTTATATAATCTAGCTGGATTAGAAGAGGGTAACTAAAGTTTTTTTGAGATGTACTAAATAGGGATTCATTTTGTTAAAATATGTGTCACGGATGCCCCTGCGACCCTCGTCCCGGGTCGCAGGCGCATCCGTGCCCCCGACTCTGAGCGGCGCCCCGTCCCACACCTCGGGTCCGGGGTCCGCTCATCCCGCTGCCCGGGTCCCCAGTGACTTACCCAGCCTCGCTCCTGCCCCGTCCGTCTCGTTCCCTCGACGTACGCGGCGCCGCCCCTTAGGGAGCGCGCGCGCCGGCAGCCTGAGATTTTAAGGGACAGTGCGCCGGTAATTGGCCATTACCGGGCGCTGCTCCTATTTTAGCCCAGCCTCTTCCCAGTGACCTTTGCCAGATCTTTAGTTCACATGCCTATTGGGAAAGCATTCCAGAAAGCCTTGTCTTGCCTACCGTGTACCGAACCCTTTTGCCTGTCTACGTTCACGAACCTCAACCGCCTGCCCTGACCTTCTTGCCTGTCCCCGACTACGAGCCTGACTGCCGATTCTGTACCTCGCCTATCCTTGGCCGCCACCGCCGGCAAGCCCCGCCAGTGGTAGTGACCTGGTGGACTCCCGCCGCAGCAAGTCCCTCCCGCTTTGCGGCGGGCTCTGGTGAATACCGGGACCCACTTAGATTCCACTCCCTGGTGTGGGCTTACGCCATCGCCTGCGGTGGTCCAGAGGATCCACCTCCAGACCGTTACAATATGCGTGATTATGTTCGTCCAAAGTTAAACAAATATTCTTTGTTTTTTTCTGTTTTGTTAAATTTGAATAATTCTTTTATTTTTCAATTTAATAAAGCTATTTCTTTTATTAAATTTGGGTATAAAGTCATCTTTTCTTCTGGTTACATAGTTAGTACAGTTGAAAAAATACACGTGTGTGTCCAAGGGTGGGGAAAACGCAGGTGAAGGCAGGGAGACAAGGATGTCAAGTCGAGCACCCCCCCACACACACACACTGGTTAATGCCCTGAAACCCACAAGGCAAGAGAGAATCTGCTTCAGGGGAGACCCCAGCTCCGACCCCTGAGCTGCCACCAGCCAGAATTTTACATAGCTACGTATGCATTAATATTCTATAGTTTCAGGTAGATATCTAAGCCTCTTGAAACTTTCTACTGTTCCTACGTATGCATTAATATGCTATAGTTTCAGGTAGATATCTAAGCCTTTCTTGAAACTCTCTACTCCTGCCTCCTCAGGCAGGCTATTCCACAGATTCACAGTTTTTACAGTGAAGAACCTCCTTCTCCTCTGGAGATTGAATCCTTTTCTCTCTAGCCAAAGGGAATGTCCCCTTGTCTTTTGAGGGGGCTTTACATGAAATTATAATATATTTATATAAATTAATCATGTCCCCCCCCCCCCCCGACGACGTTTTTTTCTCATGTCGAATTAGTTCAATTCTTCTAACCTGGCCTCACAACTAAGATGCGCCATTCCCCTTATAAGTTTGGATACTTGTCTTTGCACTCTCTCTAGGTCCATTACATATTTTCTATAAACTGGAGCCCAGAACTAAACAGCATATTAAAATACTAAGTGTTATATACAATGAGCATTTAAGCAAAACGTATACTCACTTAAGGGGAGACATGTTTGAAGAAAGGAGCTTTGTGTCATTTTCAGTGTATAATGTACCTCAATGTATGAAAGTGGTCTTTGTGCAATTATAAAGTTTGACGTGCCTCGTCTATGTGTTAGTCGCATTCCAAAACTTAGGTGCATTCGTATTGCACCTACCATGTAGAAAGGCTATAGAGAGGTTGAAAATAAAAGAAAAATCATTAGAATAGCATGTCAGTGAATAGAAACTAAAGTACTGATCTTGCTTGGTGGACCACAGGTCCCTGCAAGACCTGTGATGTGCTGGCTCTTGCTGTATGTAGTATAAAGTGCGAGAGAAGCAAAAATAAATTTAAAATTTAATGTAGTAAAAATTAAAAATTGTAAAATCTGAACAACAACATCAGTGGGTTAAATTCTATTAAATTTAAATGCATTTTATAGGAAATATTTTTATATTATTGAGATATATATTTTTATATAAATTTTATATGATAACATTTTTATTAAATTTAAATTATTTCATTTTATATAGTTTGATAATTATCATAAATTACTTTTTATTATTGTACTTGTGTAAGTTGAGAAATATTGGACATTTTGTGCCCTAATGTCAAATCTAGCTCCACTTCGACTCCTTAGGAACTGACAGACCACATTGAAATAGGTCTGCCTGTTCGAGCAGTAATGCACCTAGTGTTGACAAACCAGATTCATATATGTGTCTAATATTATGAGTGTGGTGCGCCACGGCCACAGAACGCCTCCAGAACGCCCCCTCATGTTAGGCGCATCAAAAATGTCGAGTTTTACGATCAATGAGCCTAACACATTCATTAGGTGCATTAGACGTCGTAGCCGACTCACTTTGGCGCATTTGACGCCAGAAAAGGGTGAAAAACCCAATCATACATGTCTCCCATGATGCTCAAAACTGACCACATAAACAAAAAGAATGAAATCTCAAATACATAGAACAAATAAACATATAAAAGCAACACGTTTTACAGACCATAACATATACGTGCACCCCAACAAATGTTTCACCCAGTGTTTCATCTAGGTACTGTGTGATATTTCTGTATACATACTTTGTATATTAGTGCTGCAATGTGCAATACATATTTTATTGTTCCTGTTTTATTTGTATTTGAATATGATTCAATATAAATTCTATATTACTCACTGACATACTGTTTAAAGATTTTGCAGGTGTTTATCAGTCAGAATACTAGCTAAGCTATGCAGTTTAACAGGATCAAAGCTTTGTTTTTCTTCTTACCTTCACACAAAGAGCACATCTATGTATATCGTATGAGTGGTGTTAAGACCAACTGCCTTTAAAGAGAACCTGTCACATAGGTGATGTCCCCCTTGCTGAGGGCTGCACAAGCTAGCGATAGACCTGCTGTTTCCAGCACTGTGTGCCTTATTCTGTAAGATGCTGTAGTTTCATAGTATTTAATGCTCAAATCCGGCAGTTTGCAGCCTGAAAAGAGTCCAGCTTATTCATGAGCAGGTGTTTGTCCTGCCCACCCAAGACTAGCCCCGCCCTCCTGACAGTTATTCACATGTTTCTACCTATTCAAAGTAATAGCTTAATCAGTTGTGAGGTGGGCGGGGATAGCCTCAGGTGGGCAGGTCATGAATTAAACAGACTCTTCATGACTCTTTTCAGCTGAAAACTGCCAGATTTGAGCATCAAAAGGGGTCATCTCACAACAAAGAATATCTTTCAAAATGTAGGGCACACTAAATGAAGACGTTTTCCAAATATATTGCTTTGTTCATTTTTTTTTGTTAAGGAGCTACAAATGATTTTATCACCTTCTGAGGGATTTCTAGTTTCCCAAGTGACTGACCTGTGTACTCCTTTTCCCCTGCTGTTTGTTCTATCTGATAGCAGGGAGTGAGGTCATGACACAGGACTTGGCAGTGAGATCTTGTGTGTTATCTGATCTTTCTGACAAAAGACATTAATTACTCTACTGTTTACATTAGCTCAGAAGCTTCTCAGGACCTCAGAGAAGGTAATTTATTTAATATAGACTAATAAACAGAGAAACCTGAATACACGGAGCTCATATGCTAATTACAGACAGCTTGACCAGGAAGTGACAGAGCAAAGCAGCATTATTTCATTCATGCATCCTATGAAACTTTGAGATGAGACAACCCCTTTAAATATTGTAAAACAAAAGCATCTTATAGAATAAGGGATACAGCGCTGGAAACAGTATGTCTGTCACTAGCTTGTGCTGTCCTCAGGTAATACTATCGTAGTCCAAATTCAAAAGTTTTTTGTTGCACCTGGATACGAAGTGAAGTGACACAGGACCATAAAAGAGGCTGAATCAAATGCTGTTTATTGAAAGCAAGGCATACACATTTTAAGCACAGAGCGTTGGCAAGTTTCCCAGTAGCATTCATTCACTGTTGGTTAGCCCTTAAAATAATTTTGTATTTTTTCTTGGCATATAACCAGAACATCTTAAATGTATCTCTTCACTTTTGAGGCACTGAGAGTTTTCAAAACAACAGACGATTGTTCTTGGGCTGTGTGAAGACCTTTCAGTAAGCTGTAGGCTGACAATTATGGCTGAAAGCAAACATAAAATGCCATTTCTGACCAGACACTGTCAGAGAGCTGTAGCACTGCCTTCAGCTATAGTCACATGGCCATGAAGATTTCTGCTGCGCATTTGACTTCAAATGAGGCTAATCCTCTTCCTAGCTCCCGTTGTGTTTTCCGCTCTAAGGGCCACATGTATGAACCTGTTTCGGTCAAAAACTCACTTTTTTGCCCATAGGTTACTATGGGAAAAATAGTGAGTTTTAGACCTAAAAATGTGGCCCTAAATATGTGCAGAAAGTATGCAACCAATTGACGAGTTGTTTTTACTTGTCACAGAGCCTATTAATACAATGCATACAATGCACTATATGCTCATGTGCATTATTTTAAGATGCAGATTTTAAACTTTTTTTTTGCACCCAAAAACACAGGCAAAAATTGCCATGTGAATCCAGTCTTATTCACAAGATTGGGACTGCTGGGCTTTACAAGCGTTGTGACCCATTTGTTCCTTATGGTTTTCTGCTGGTATGTTCATTTCTACTGCTGTTCTTAGATTTGCCATTTATCCTCCATCCGTTCCCCCCTTTGCCAAGATTCAATCTGATTGGTGTAACCCATCTTTCAAATCAGAGCTGCTGTCATTACTTTTGATCTGAGTCTGTATATTCTTTGACATTATGATTGTTGCTGGGACATGTAGTGCAGTGAGTGGCTGATGGCTTACTAATTTTTCTGATGAGCAAAAGCAAAGAGGATAGAATTTGCATACATTATCTTTAATGAACAGTTTTATAAAGTGTCAGCATGTTAATAAGATTCCACACCACCTGCATAAAGTATTTTTTAAAAAGACAACATCATTTTAAATAACTGGAATACAGACACATTATATGGTCACATCTTCAACGTAGACATCTTTAAATTGTACATAATAATATTTTCTTAGACAAAAGAATATTTCTGTGAACGTACAGTAGGAGAAGCTTTCTCTGCCCCTTTCAACCTGCAATGGGGAAAGAACAATTGTTCAGAAATTTTATTTAAATATATTTGCTCAATTCACATACAGGGTGCTCCACTTGCAGGGGAAAAATCAACTATCACTTTAAGACTAATGCCGTTTGTTCTGAAAGCATCCTGTCTGCCGTCAAGCATACCTAAACCCAACCTTCCATTATTGCTTGTTTTAATTCCCGAATAATTTGTTGTTTGTTTCAGTAAAGTTTTGCTCCTGTCAACCCCACAAGAAAAAGTCTATTAGGACCTAATCAGTTTGTAAGTAAGTACACAACTTAGTTGGTGGCTTTCCAACATTAAATTACTTGAAAAATTTCAATTTGTCAAGACTTAATGGATCCTATTCTCTAATATATGTGCACAGTAAACACACAGGGGGACATGTATGAAAACTGTCTTGGTCTAAGACTTTTCTTGGTGCCCTAAGCAACCAATCAGAGATCCCATTTCATATAGTGCTCTGAAGAAAGGAAAGGGGGGCCCTGATTGGTTTCTATGGGCAACAAAGAAAGTTTTAGACCTAGTCAGTTTTCATACATGTACCCCACATTCTTTAACAGTATAGCAAGACCTGGGCAGCACTGGCTGCTATTAACTACTCTACTGGCATGGCTGTTGGAGTGGTAAGTGAGCCCAGTGAGACAGCCAGGAGAGCCGCTCAGAATAGCCATTCCATCTCCCCTGAGAATGACTGCCTCTGTGTGGATGTTGACAGTAGGCAGGTTCAGAAGTGCTCAATGAACATGTTATGAGTGGTTCTTGAAATATCATTAAAATGTGTTTATTAGTCTTGAGGTTATAGCCAATTTTCCTGTGGATCCCTTTAGTATGACCCTATATGATGACAGAAGAAGCACTCTCATATAGTAGCTTCCTTGTACAGATATCATGGAAATTACTCCTACTAGGAAATAAACTGATTCTGTTATCAATATGAGATCATTGATAATACAAATCCCTAAATACTATAATGGATCCAAACTGGACCTAGGGATTGGATCAGCATAGAACTCCCAACTTTGCGCACTGCATATGTATAAACCAGCAAATGACTCAATTGATATTTAATAATTTATAATTGATATTGAATAAAAATGTATAGACTGGGTTTTTGCATTGCATATCTAGTAGAAAAATCTACAGCTAATTCTAGACATGCTGTGGGTTTCAAATGCAATGCAGTGAAAAGCAAGGTTAAATCCACATCAAAATCCACATGTAAATCATTAACATGTTCTGATGTATAATTTTTATAAAGATTTGGTCTCAGCAGTATATCTTTACCATGTATGGTATGCCAACAATATTCAGATTTTCTCATACATGTATTCCATCATGTAATTGTCTACTGGGAATTCTAAATCTGTTATATACAGAGATTACAATCTTAAGAAAATCATCTTATTTTTGCCTTAAAACAACATTTTATACCACCTTGTGCATTCTTGGACATATTTATCTCAACTGGGTATTGCAGGTGGGTTGCAATCCCTTGACCTGGTTTTGTGTAAGCAGAGATCAGGTTCTGAATCTTCCTAAACATCCTTTTTGGGACCCCTGGTGCTGCCTGGACAAGAACAAATAAAGTGTTAAAAATCTTTTTTTATATAAAAAACTCAAAATGGAAGTTAGGCCCTATTTACAAAACATTTGCAGCCTCTGTCCAAAAGATACTGTTTCCCCCATAGATTTGTATTGCCCTGCTGAGATATATGCTGGCATACCTTTTTCAAAGTATTTCAACAGACACCAGCAACGAAGGCCACAAACATGATATAAATGAGGCCTTAAAAAGAGAGTAAGCCAATAATTATATACTGAAGAATGGTAAAATGAAAATATTGATTGCAAACAATTATTAATTTGTAATACAATGGGAAAATCCCCCAAAATTCAATATAATTTAATACTCCTAAAATAACTAATACATTGGGATGCAAAAGTATTCTTACCCCTTCAACTGTTCCTCATTTTTAAATCAAAAAGGAAGAAGCCCCCAGAATGCCCTTAATAAACAATCATCTTTATTGTAGAAAAAATAATGTGCATATAAATTATTAGGGGCCGCGCTAAGTCAAGTCATGTGATGCACAAAAATAAATAGGTGTTGTAAAACATAGACATGTTGAAAGAATATACAATGTTGCAACCACAAGAGTATTTAATATTGTAGAATAAAGTTGTCTGTGATTTATCATGATGATGATGTTTTTGACACTTCTCTGTGCTCTGCACTGATTGGATGGCCGTCAAAAGTGCAGAAAGCCACTGAAAACGAATGTTCGGTTCAGTTCGAGTTCTAAAAATTCGAGAAGTTCTACTAGGACTTAATTTTTCTAGAACAGTTCGATCAACAGTAATGATAAGGTTTGCGCACATGTCAGGAGGAATTTTGGTCCACTCCTCCTTTGAAGATCATCTCTAAATCATTAAGATTTTGAAGCTGTTGCTTGGCATCTCAGAGCTTCAACTCCCTCCATAAGTTTTCTATGGGATTAAGATCTGGAGACTGGCTAGGCCACTCCATGACCTAAATGTGCTTCCTTGTGAGCCACTCCTTTGTTGAATTGGCTTTATGTTTTGTGTCATTGTCTTGCTGGAAGACCCAGCCACGACACATTTTTAATGTCCAGGCAGAGGGAAGGAGGATTTTAGAGTACATGGCTCGATCCATTCTCCCATTGATGCAGTGAAGTAGTCCTGTGCCCTTAGCCAAGAAACATCCCCAAAACATAATGTTTCCACCTCCATGCTTGACAGTGTGGATGGTGTTTTTTGGGTCATAGGCAGCATTTATGTCCTCCAAACGTGGCGAGTTGAGTTAATACCAAAGAGCTAAATTTTTGTCTCATCTGACCATAGCACCTTCTCCCAATCACTCACAGAATCATCCAGGTGTTCATTGGCAAACTTCAGACGGGCATGCACATGTGCCTTCTTGAACAGGGGGACCTTGCGGGCACTGCAGGATTTTAAACCATTATGGTATAATGTGTTGCCAATGGTTTTCTTGGTGACTGTGGTCTCAGCTGCCTTGAGATCATTAACAAGTTCCCACCGTGTACCTTAAGGCTGAACTCACACCCTCCTCATGATCAAGGACACCTCACGAGGTGAGATTTTGCATGGTGCCCCAGATTGATGTCGATTGACAGTCATTTTGTATTTCTTCAATTTTTTTACTATTGCACCAACAGTTGTCTCCTTCTCACCCAGCCTGTTACTTATGGTTTTGTAGCCCATTCCAGCTTTGTGCAGATCTATGATCTTGTCCCTGACATCCTTAGAAAGTTCTTTGGTCTTGCCCATGTCATAGAGGTTAGAGTCTGACAGGTTAATTGAGTCTGTGGACAGGAGTCTTTTATAAAGGTGACTATTTAAGACAACTATCTTTAATGCAGGTAACGAGTTGATAAGGAGCGTCTAACTGGTATGTAGGAGCCAAAACTCCTAATGGTTGGTAGGGGATCAAATACTTATTTATCTAAACAATTTGCAAATAAATTTATATAATGTATACAATGGGATTTTCTGGATTTTATTTTTGATATTCTATCTCTCAATGTTAAAATTAACCTACCCTTAAAATTATAGACTGTTCATGTCTTTGACAGTGGACGAACTTAGCAAAGGATCAAATAATTCTTTCCTTCACTGTAGGTTATGCCACTGTTGCTGAGGACAGCACAAGCTAGTGACATACATGCTGTTTCCAGTGCTGTGTCCCTTATTCTGTAAGACGCAGCAGTTTCAGGGCATTTATTGCTCAAATCTGGAAGGTCTCAGCCTGTTCTGCAATAAAAGAATCCGCTTAATTCATGACATACCTGCCTGTGGCAAGCCCCTTCCATTTGTTGTCTATTCATAGGTTTCTGCCTATCACAGTACTAGGTTGAATCAACCATGAGTGGGCTAACTTTGTTCTGGCAGAGCAGGCTGAAAACTGCCAGATTTCAGCATTAAATGCTCTGAAACTACTGTATGTTACAGAATAAGGGAGACAGCGCTGGAAGCAGCAGGTCTGTCACTAGCTTGTGCTGTCCTCAGCAAGGGTGGCATAACCTATGTCAAGGGTTGCTGGATGGTTCTTCTTTTACTATACTGCTGAATGTTTATCATCAAATCCATGCATCCCTATAGCAGAAGAACTAGTGAGCTTTACTTTGCTTGTTGTTGGTATTTGAATTTGGACTTACCGTTACATGATTTTCCAAATTTTTGCAAATTAAAAAACTGAAAAGTGTGGTGTACATATATATTCAGAGCCCCCCGAAGTCAAGACTTTGTAGGACCAGCTTCATCTGCAATGAAAGCAGCAAGTCTGTTGTGGTATGTCACTACCACCTTTGCACATCTACAAAAAAATATCCCAATTGCTTTTTGCAAAATAGCTGTAGCTCAGATTGGTTGGCGAATGTTTATGAACAGTCAAGTCATGCCACAGATTCTCAAACAGATTTAGGCCTGGACTTTGACTGGGCCATTTTAACACATGAATATGCTTTGCTTTATTTAGATTCATCCATCTCCCCATTAACTCTGACCAGCTTCCCAGTCCTCGATGAAGCAAAGCATCGCGACAGCGTGATGCTGCCACCACCTTGCTTTACAGTGGGGATGGTTCAAGGTGATGTATTGGTTTTCCTCCACACATAGCATTTGACATTTAGGCCAAAAAGTTCAATTTCCCTTCTTCCACATGCTTGCTGTGTTCCCTACATAACTTTTTGCAAACAAGGACTTCTTATGACTTGCTTTTAAAAGGGTCTTTCTTCTTGCCACTGTTCCATAAAGGCCAGATTTGTGGGATACACGACTAATATTTGTACTGTGGACAGATTCTTCTACCTGAGCTGTAGATCTCTGCAGCTCCTCCAGGGTGATCCTGGGCCTCTTGGCTATTTCTCTAATTAGTGTTCTCCTTATCTGGGCTCTCAATTTAGGTGGACGGCCCTGTCTTGGTAGGTTAGCAGTTGTATCATGCTCCTTCCATTTATGAATAATAGATTGGACAGTGCTCAGTGAGATGTTCAGAGCTTGAGCAACTGTACTCTGTTTACTAATTAGGTGCCTTCTAAAAGCACATTAGATTTTATTCAGGGGTATCAGAGTACAGAGGGTAAAATACATACGCATGCCACACTTTTCAGTTTTAAAATTTTCAAAAATTTGGAAAAGCACGTATTATTTTCTTTACACTTCACAAATACTTGCTCCTTTGTGTTGCTCTGTGACATAAAATGTCAATAAAATACATTTAAGTTTGTGGCTGTAACGTTTAAAAATGAGAAACAATTCATGGGGTATGAATACTTTTGCAACCCACTGTATATCAATTGATTTATAATTATAAATAGAATATTTATTTGTAGTAGCACAAAACAGACTAAAAACAACTAGAAATAACAAAACTATGGTAAAATATCTAAAGAAGACCCAAAAAGTCAATACATGGAAAAGAAAAGACTATGCAATCTTCAAATATATCATTATCAGTAATGGGGTAAAACCCTTGTCATGTATATTGTGCAGTTTGAATATTATCCAATAATGAATCCTGTGACCTCCCTCCCCCCCAGCAATGATTAACAGCAGTAGTTGTATATACTTTATACATTGACAGCTAATAGAGGAGGTTCCTAAGTGGGGTACTCTGTTCTAAGATATTCCTATGTTCCAATTTATTAGTTTGACAAGGATGTTGGAGTATTAGTGCTATCACTCTCATTCAAGCTTTTGTATTTGGTTTGAAGAATAATCTTACCTCTGCTGACCAGGAGCCAGTTGTTGATTTGGACACTCTGTAAGTGTAAATGACATCTTTATGCCTGCAAACATTTACAGAAATATATATTTGCATACATTATAATACCAATTGTATATGTATACATAGTCATTCCTATTGTATTTATTAGTTTTAAACATGTAGACAGAGTTAAATAAAGATTATTACCAAATACATTGCTGTTCTGATTTTATCTTCAGAGCTAGAGCAGATCATATCTCCTGCTTGTGTACACAAGCTTCCCTAGTTACTGGCCTACTCTCTCTACTCTTACAGGGTCCAGCAGCAGTGGATGGGGTGGTGGCTCCCTGCTGTTTGTTATTAGCAGGACAGAGCTTTTTATGTCACTTTCTGACAAACTTTAATGCTTTAGAGCTGTATAGCCTTGTTCCCTACTGCTTAGATCCACCAGTTTCCCTCTAACAGACTCTCACAGATTCTGCTGTATAAATATAAGCTCGGATTGTGCTTTATTCCACACAGCAAAAAAAAAAGCATGTTTACCTGCCTGACGAGGCAAAAATAATGCACTTTTGGTCTCTGCTGGATGAATGAATGCGCTTCATGTATGCGAGAATCTCTGGCATGTAATATAAACATATATATAAATCCACCGCACACCAGGAAGATGCTATTGGAGGGTATTTATTTATAGTCAGCCGGAAAAGACTCTTGAGTCTTCTTCCACTTAGTACAGCACCCATTTCTATATTCTTACTTGGTGTGCGGAACCATTTACTTACTAATTATAATATAAACATACACTGCAAACATAGGGCGACATGTATGATCAGGAGTTGCGCCTGTTTTCTGACGAAGGGGCCACTTTCGGCTTCATCTAACATGAAGGGGCGTGTAATGGCCGTCGTGTGGGCGTTCTAGGGCGGGACGTGGCTCATTCGTAGACTCCGAGGCATGTATGATCGCGGGTCGGAAAAGTGAGGTGCATTGCAGCGCTCGCCAGCTCCGACAGGCAGACCTAGTTGAAGTTGGTCTAAATGAGCCGGAGGAGGCGAAGTGAAGTGAGAACGTAACATGAGAGGAAACATATTGAAGATCGCAAAAGAAACCCTCGGCTCTCAGCTCCGTGAGGCATGGATTATGATTCAAAAAAAATCGCTTTTATTAGGTGTAAAACATTATCAGAAAAAGAGCTCAAACCTTCCAAAAAAAAAAAAACATAAAAAAAAACACTTTCCAAAAATCTAGAACGGCGCAACATCAGGAATTAGGATCGTGGAAATTGCTGGGAAATACAGTAATTCAAATTCTGTAAGCGCTTCTCATTGGTCGGCAGAAACCAGCCAATCAGAATAGGAGTGACAGTGACCCATTAAAACCTATGGAGAAGTATGGACCAATCAAATTCAAAGGCGGGACACTTCAAAATACAGTAAAAATGCAGAAAAGAGCTGATTGGTTGAGCTAGCGGGGGCTTGCAATCCTGGCCAATCAGAATAGGAGCGACAGGGACCCATTATAACCTATGGAGAAATATTGACCACTCAAATTCAAAAGCAGGACAGTTCAAAATACAGTAAAAATGCACAAAAGAGCTGAATGGTTGAGCTAGCGGGGGCTTGGCAATCCGGCCAATCAAAATAGGAGCGACAGAGACTATTTAAACCTATGGGAAAATATTGACCAATCAAATTCAAAGGGGGGGGACAGTTCAAAATACAGTAAAAATGCAGAAAAGAGCTGATTGGTTGAGCTGCGGGGGCTTGGGCTATCCGGCCAATCAGAGCGCTAGCTACTTTCTCCCATTGTAGTCTATGGACAGATCGGGGCACTGAAATCTCAGCGCTGTGAGGCATGGAGTATTAGTAAATAAATCGTTTTTATTAACGGTAAAACATTCGAAGTTGTACCGATGTGTATATAAAATGATCAATAATTTGGGGCCAAAGAAATTAAAGAAAGAAAAATGAATTAATTGAATTCATTTGTATTTCTGTATTTTCTTTACCCCCATATTATTGTTCATTTTATATACACAGCGGTACAACTTAATGAGTGTTATCATTTGATTTCGGCCATGTAGTTTTATTATAGATTGCATTAGAAAACCCATAAGAGCGTCGCTCGCTCTCCCATTGGTCCACATAACCGCGCCTCTTTTAACTTAGCCAATCACAAACAAGCATTTCTTTTCCCCATAAAACTCTATGAGAAGGTAGCTCACCCGCTGATTGGCTGAGCAGGACGAGCCCCTCTTCCCCCCAACCAATCACAGTACTAGAATATTTCCCATAGACAGTAATAACTTTTAGGGCGCCCTTCTATCGCGCCCTTCTTTCTCCACTCAAAGTAGACGCACTACATGATTGGTGGATTCGTATCTGCCGCCTGGGCTCAAACAATCAGCTCTTTTCTGCCATTTTTACTGTATTTTGAACTGTCCGCCTTTGCATTTGATTGGTCCATACTTCTCCATAGCTTATAATGGTTCACTGTCGCCTCTATTCTGATTGGCTGGTTTATGCCGGCCAATGAGAAGAGCTTACAGATTTTGAATTACTGTCTTTCCCGGCAATTCTCTAATATCGAAAATTCAATAATATTTGCACCTAATTTAAAATGATTTTTTTAATCATACTCCATGCCGCCGGGCTGGAGCCGAGATTTCATTGCCCCCATTTGGGCCCTAGAACAAAGGGCGAAGTAGCTCGCGCTCTGATTTGGCCCAAAATAGCCAAACCCCCGCTAGTTCAACCAAACGCTTTTTTGCTTTTTTTACTGTATTTTTTTTAACTGTCCCCCCTTTGCCCGGATTGGTCCATACTTCTCCATAGGTTTTAATGGGTCACTGTCACTCCCATTTTTTTTGGGGGGTTTTGCCACCAAAGAGAAACCTTTCAGAATTTGAATTACTGTATTTCCCCGGGAATTTCCAATATCCAAAATTTCCTGATGTTGCGCCCTTCTTGTTTTTGGAAAGTGATTTTATTTAGTATTTTTTTATTAGGGGTTTTAGCTCTTTTTCTGATAATGTTTTACACCTAATTAAAAACGATTTTTTGATTCATACTCCATTTCCGCACGGACATGTTTTAATGATTTCTCGCTGATTTTCCAGCCTGTCTCGATTCGGAATGCATGTCAACGCAGCCTCTGTGCCTAATCCCCTTCTGCGCCCCACAAAACTTGCGAGGCGCGGGGGAACTTTTCAACCGCCATTATGAGCGCACCTCCTGGACGGCGAATATTAAGCGCAGTCCTGCACTGCCCCTAAGTCCCTCACTGCGCCTCACACACTGGCGAGGCGCGGTGAACTTTTCACCACATGTATGATCGCACTACCTTGGGCGGCGAATCTCAGGCGCAGTCCCGCACTGCGCCTAAGTCCCACACTGCGCCTCACACACTGGCGAGGCACGGCAGACTTTACACCACATGTATGAGCGCACCTCCGGTGCCGACATACATGAGGTGCAGCTTTTACGTTCGAGCGCTCGAAAAGTTGCGCTCCGACGTGGCGAGCTTCATACATGTCGCCCATAGTGAGAAGTTGCCTTAACTTTCTTAAAGAGAGAAGCTTCATTCCTTATGCAGTGTGGACATCTTATAAGTGTTGCACTTTGTATCAAGTCAAAGTCAAACTGGACCCGAATCTGAGCACTTTAGTTCAAGTCAATCCAAATAGATAATTGTGGAAACTCATCAAAATCTACAATAACTGTAAGGCTATCAGACAAAAAACGTCTGAAAGCGGCCATTCTTTTTCCGATGCACGACGCGTTTTTTGTCACGTTTTGCACAAATACCGAGGTCGCTTCTTGTTTTCTTTGACGTTGCTCATACAATTGTATCATATGGGAAGACACCGAGAAAACCAAAAGCGCCGGCGTATTATACAACATGTTGTATAATACGCCGGCGTCAGAAGACCATTGTAGAAAAGACGAGCTGTGGAGACTACAGCTCTTCTTTACTATTGTAGTCTATGGGGCTGCACGAACTATCGTATTTTCGGAGATTTAACTCTAACCCTAAATTAGGATCAGGGTAGTTTAAGGAAATTTGGGGGTTAACTTACCGATCCAGCAACACTATGCTCCAACTCAAACCCCCAAAATTAGGATCAGGGTGTTTAAGGAATTTGGGGGGGTTTTAAAATAATCAGCAACACTATGCTCCCATTGTGGTCTAACTTTTAATCTGATGTCACTTTCTGTTACTTCCATATGGGCCCAATGTTATCTAAAATGGAAGTGATATAAGACGCCCCTGTAATTTCAACTAAAGCCATATAGTTACCATAACATTGGGCCTATGATAAAGTAACAGGATATCACATTGGACAGGACTTCAGACCGGGAATAAGGCCGCAACAGAATTGTGTTGTTGTATCAGTAACTTAAACCCCTAATACCTCCTAAACAAGCCTAACCCCAACCTTAATTTACAGTTATGGCTAGATTTAGGGATAAGGCTAGAGCAAAAATTCTGAATGTCCTGAATCTGGATTTTTTCACAAGTTCAGATGAACCAATGTTGAGCTTAACCCCTTAAGGACCTTGTGATTTTTTTTTTTTTTTGGTTGACATGTTCGTTTTTTCCTCCTCGCCTTCCAAGAGCCATACATTTTTTTAATTTTCCACCTACATAGATAAATGAGGGCGTTTATATTACTTTACTTTCTGATGGTGCCATTCACCATACCATAGTATATACTGGGGAACCGCAAAAAAATTAAAAAATTCTAAGTGGGGCAAAATGTGAAAAAAACATTCCTGCACCATGTGTGCGGGTTTTTTTTTTTTTTTGTTTGTTTTTAGGAACTCACTCTCCAGTATAAATGATGTGTTCTATATATTCTTCAGCTTGATACAATTCCGGCAACACCAACATGTGCGGTTTCCGTTATGTTTAAGTACCGTAAAAAAGAATCCAAACATTTTATATTTTTGAAATTTGCTCAGTAGCAACATTTTTTACGACCATTAACTTTTTTGTAATAACACCTACAGACTTGAGTGAAGCCACATTTTTTGTGTGCTGAAGTGTACTTTTTATTGATCAAGTTTGGAATACATGCAACTTTTTTCATTACTTTTTTTCCAATTTTTAGGGAACGGGAAATGACAAAAAAAAAAAACATAATTTTGGTGTTTGAAATTTTTCTTCCTTTAGGGAGTTCAGCATACAGGATACATGATGTTATATTTTAATAGAACATACTTTTTCAGATACAGTGATACCACATGTGTAACTTTTTTAATATCTTATTTTTTTTATTTGCAAAATAGCAAAAGGAGGTGATTTGAACTTTTAAACTTTTTTTTTACACTTTTTTACACCCCCTAGGATACTTCTATACTAGGGGATGTAGACAATGCATTAGGGTGTACCAATATGTCATTTTCACTACTTCCTGCCTGGGGACGATGGAAGTTTTCACAAGACTTCCAGCTGCCATATTAAGCAATCATTACACAGTGATCTCGCCGCTGATGTCCCAATTGGAAAGAGTGAAGAAATCAGGCGATACCTTTTTCAGGCTAACTAAGTATATTTGATGGTGAGCTTTCGAGAGTACTAGCTCCCTTCTTCAGACATGGTGTTATACAAGAAACTGAAAATTTACAGACTTTTTATACACAAAAGACATGGACCTTCAAGGAACTTAGAATTCTTAAAAAAAAAAATGCAATATAAGCAGAGAAGTCATTTAAAAACGGGTCAAGACATCAACTATCTGGAAACTTGTGAGGCGTGATGGAGGGGTCAGTAAATTCTGCGTCTTACCTCGTACCCCATCAGGTGTAATTTGTGGCCATCATAGTTCACACATAGTTTGACATAAGCTGGCATGAAATTTAGCCATTTGCAGAGTCTGAAATTTTTCTTTAAATTTTAAAAATTCCCACTCCTTTCTCTCCCTCTGCGTCTTAAAGTGTCCCATTAAAACCATGATCTTAAAATCTTCAATAGAATGGTCATCTTTGGAGAAGTGTTGTGCCACTGGAAGATCAGTTTTGCTGTTATTAATAGTGAATCTGTGTGAGTTCATGTGCTGGCTGAGTCTCTGCCCTGTTTCTCCCACATAAAGGCCTGTGATGGGACATTGCATACACATAATCAGATACACCACATTGCTAGACCTGCAGGAAAATGTCCCCCTAATTTTGTGCACCTGCTGTGACTGTGGGACAGGTACACTGTCAGTGGTGTGGATGTGCCTGCAGGTCTTGCACCTGTTCTGCAGGCAGGGTGAGGTGACATTTTCAGTTGGAGCCTTCAAGGCACTCCGGACAATAATATGCCGCAGGTTTGGTGATTGCCAAAAGGAAAGGAGAGGGGGGACTGGGAATATTTCTTTGAGTCTGTTGTCCCTATGTAGCACAGGTTGAAGTTCCTTGCCAAACTTTCGTAGGATCTCCAGCTGTGGGTTGTAGGTTACAACTAGGGGCACTCGTTCTTCCTTCTGGGTCTCTTTGTATGTAAGTAGAACTCTCTTTTTGATGGCTGATGCTTTGCTGATTTTGTTTGTCCGTTCACTTTTGGCTGAACCCCAATTGGAGAAATTTTGTCCCCCAGATCCGGGAGTGTTTGTCCAGGTCTGGCTTGTCAGAGCAAATACGATTGTACCATATAGCCTGGCTGTATATAATGGATTGTTTTGTGTGCTTGGGGTGGGTTCTGTCTGTTCTGTCCGTTCTGTCTGTGGGTTTGTGGTATACTGATGTGAGTAGCCGGTGGTCTTTAATGTGTATTGTGGTATCCAGAAAGTGAATTTTGCTCTCTGAATAGGTAAGTTTAAGGTTGATGGTGGGGTGGAAGTTATTGAAGTCATTATGGAATTTAAGTAGGGCCTCCTCGCCCGCAGTCCAGATGCCAAGGATATGATCGATGTAACGGAGGTACATCATGGGTTTGGTGGCGCATGTGGATAGATACGCTCCTTCCAGTTCAGCCATAAAGAGATTTGCATACTGGGGCCAGATCTGGACCCTATTGAAGTTCCCATTCGCTTGTAGATATAGGTCCTCTCCAAAAGGGTAAATAGTTGTGGCTGAGGAATGAACTGTATGACTGTGTGACTGGTTTGCGGGGTAGGTTTTAGTTTTTCCAGGTGCGTCCGACATGCTGCTATCCATCCTTGTGGGAAATGTTTGTATCCCCGGATTTACTCCATGGGGCCAAATGGTGCCTTCAGGAAGTGACCAAGGGCATTGATTTTAAGAAAAAATCCGTGGTGCCCCGGTTTAATTTAGGTATCTTGCCAGGTGTTTAAGGAGATTTTCCCACCAAACTGAGAATATTCTCTGTCAGTGCCCCATACCCAAAATGATAGATCTCCCCAGGATGCCATCTTTGGGTCTTGGGAGCATGTAGAAAGCAGCCCGGCTGGGATCTGCTGGGATGAGCCCCTCTACTGCCTCTGGACCTAAAAGTTGGAAACTTCTTGATCAAAATTCTTTTACCCTGTTTTATAAAGTCCTCTATGGGATTCAACTGGTCAAGTTTGGAGTAAATGGGCTGGGTTGGAACAGCTGCCTGTTTGATTCCTGGATATAGTCAGGGTGTTCATCATGATATTGCGCCCCTTTTGTCAGCTGGTTTTTATTATTGTCCTGATTTTTTTCAGTGAAGTGATAGCCTTCTGTTCCTGCAGGGTTAGGTTATGGACCTGTTTCTTTAGTTTCCCCAAGATCTCAGATTTTACCATGCTTCTGAATCAGTCAATGTATTTATCGAGTGCTGCATTAATTCAAGGCCGTGGGGTCCAGGATGATTTTTTGGTGGGTTCCTTATGGGCTGTTCTCTCAGAGTCTCTGCTTTATCGAAGGTCTTTGTAATAGAAGCATTCCCTCAGTCTCATTTTTCTGAAGAACTCCTCCATATCATTGCAGAGTTTGACATGGTCAGTGAGTGCTGAGGGGCAGAAGGAGAGACCTTTGGAGAGAAGTGACCTTTCTTGTTTGTTTGGCTCATAGGAGGAGAGGTTCACAACACAGGTCTGCTGAGCAGGGCTGGTGCTTGTGGTTGTAGTAGTAGGGCCTTTTTTTCTCAGTCTCTGGAGCTTTTTCTTTTTGTTTTGATAAGCATGTCTGCGTTTCCGGTTTTATGTGTGGAGTTTGGCCTTCATCTCCTTTTTGTCATTCTCCAGTGATGTCTTTAGGGCCTGTATCTCCTCCTGTGTTTTTCTCTTGTTGTTATAGGAAATTTTTAGCATGTAGTTGTGCAGCTTTTCAGATTTCGAATACTTTGTTGTTCTGCATATCGGCTGTTGTAGGTGTCCGGGTTAGGTTATGCAGAGTGAAGCCTTTTGGGATGAGTCTTTCCTTTTTGCATTTTGTTAAGAAGAAGATGTCGCTGTTGAGTTGTGCAAGTTTCTTAAGCCGGATTTTCAATTCCATTCTTGTGCGGTACATTGTGGTATATTCCAAATTGCGAGTAGTACAATGTTGTACCGTGTTAGCCATAGAAAGTAGTAGAAGAGTGAAGAAATCAGGCGATACCTTTTTCAGGCTAACTGAGTATATTTGATAGTGAGCTTTCGAGAGTACTAGCTCCCTTCTTCAGACATGGTGTTATACAAGAAATTGAAAATTTACAGACTTTTTATACACTAAATATTCATGCCAGCTTTATGTCAAACTATGTGTGAACTGTGATGGCCACAAATTACACCTGATGGCTACGAGATAAGACACAGAATTACTGACCCCTCCGTCACGCCTCACAAGTTTCCAGATAGTTGATGTCTTGACCTGTTGTAAATGACTTCTTGCTTTATAAATTGGGATTTTGTTATTTTTAAAAAATTCTAAGATACTTTGAAGCTCCATGTTTTTGTGTATAAAAATCTGTAAATTTTCAGTTTCTTGTATAACACCATGTCTGAAGAAGGGAGCTAGTACTCCCCGAAAGCTCAACCCTCAAATATAAATCAGTTAGCCTGAAAAAGGTATCGCCTGATTTCTTCACTCTTCTACTACTTTCTATGGCTAACACGATACAACATTATACTATTCTCAATCGGAAAGAGGAACGGTGTGCACAAAGCCCCATACCAGCAATGGGGTGTAAGTTTACGTCCAGTGTCGTTGAGAGGTTAATGTTGAGCTGAACAGGGCGCCATTCGATCAATACTACTCCTTATTGCCTAGGTATTACACTGTACTAGAACTGTAGTCATCGGTCTTCTAATTTATCCATGGAAAATTATTTACTCAGAAACACCTTACCTAATCTACCTGCTTACATTCAGCTAAAAGCTCTCTTATATAAAGTTTTCTTGCTTTAATTTTGCACCATCCTTTTTGAATCACTCTGTATTGTTGCACCATGTTTAATATATTTTGCTGCATTGTAACATGTTTATCAAATAAATCAATTATCAATGGTATGATCAAATTGCATTTGGTTACCAGTTTGAAAATAAAATAGATATAGAATGAAAAATAACTGGAATTTCTAAGAAAAAAAATACAATATTTAATATATTTAACAACTTAATTGTTTTGTTAACGTGATTGACCTCATGAATGTCTGGCCAAATATAAATTAATTGAATAAATAAATAAATATAAATTAAATCCTCTTGTATTAAGCTCCCCATTGGAGAGGATGCAGAGAAGTTGGTATCTATATGCCTGTTTCATAAAATTGGATTAAATAAATTGTAAAAAAAAAAAAAAAAAAAATTTAACCCATTTAGAGTACAAAATACGACATTTAAGGGGCTGTCCAATTTGTATTTAAAAAAAAGTCGGCCAAAGCTTTTTAATAAGAAAGAACACACACTTTGGGCCCATTTGGATTTAAAAACATTAAGCATTAAATAGGGTGTTTGACTTATATTTAAAAAATATGCTGAAGCTTTATAGTAAAAGAAAAAAGTATATATACTTACTTCTGCACTTACCACCGATCCAGCATTAAAGTTGCTGGTGGTTTACCTTATTCTCTATGTACTTAATCTCCTGTGGTTAGAATGTGACTGCTACAGCCCATCAGTGCCTTCAGCAGTCACATGCTATTGCCTTATTATGACCGCTCAGTGATTACTGAAGCCACTGATTGCTTACCACAGAAGAGGAAGTTAACAGAGATGGACAGAAGTGTCAGCGCTGGAATGGTGGGAAGTGCAAAGTGCAGATTTGAGTATATTTGTTGTTTTATTATGCACTTCAGCCTATTTTTATTTTTTTTAAATATGTCGGACAACATAAATATGTATCTTAAATCAATTTTGGGTATAGCTAGACACTGTCTCAAATGTATGATTAAATGGTTGGATAACCTACTGTCATAATTACTTTTATATATAGCAGTGATTCTACATAGTCTTTACCATCTTAGATTAGACAATGACACATTTAAACAGATTTAGATACCGTATATACTAGAGTATAAGCCGACCTGAGTATAAGCCGAGGCCCCTACTTTTGCCACAAAAAAACGGAAAAGCTTATTGACTCGAGTATAAGCCTAGGGTGGAAAATGCAGTTGCTACTGGTAAATTTCAAAAATAAAAATGGATGCCAATAAAGGAGGCAGTTTAATGTCCCTCAGAGGCAGGTATAGACAGTTTAATGTCCCCCATAGACTGACATAGGAAGGTATAGGCAGTTTAATGTCCCCCATAAACAGGTATATGCCCCCATAGACAGGTTATAGGCAGGTATATGCCCCCATAGGCTGGTTATAGGCAGGTATAGGTCCTCATAGGCAGGTATATGCCCCCATAGGCCGGTTATATGCAGATATAGGTCCTCATAGGCAGGCTATAGGCAATTAAAGATCCCCTAGGCAGGTATATGCCCCCATAGACAGGTTATAGGCAGGTATATGCCCCCATAGGCTGGTTATAGGCAGGTATAGGTACTCAAAGACAGGCTATGGGCAATTATAGGTCCTCCTAGGCAGGTATATGCCCCTATAGACAGGTTATAGGCAGGTATAGGCACCCATAGGCAGGCTATAGGCAGGTATAAGTCCCCCTAGTCTGGTTATAGGCAGGTATAGGACCTCATAGACAGGCTATAGGCAGTTATAGGTCCCCCTAAGCAGGTTATAGGCAGGTATAGGCAGAGTTTTAAAAACAAAAAAATAAACACTTACCTCGATCCCCCGCTGCCTCGACTCACGGCTGCTCCATCTCCCGACACAGAACGCATGAGGTCATCAGGCCGCGCAGGCAGCGTGATGATATGCACGCTGCATGTGCCGGAAACTGGAGTGTCCCTGCCGGTGCACGGGCAATCGCAGCGCCCGAGCGCTGACAGTGACTCGAGTATAAGCCGAGGTCGGAATTTTCAGCACATTTTTTGTGCTGAAAAACTTGGCTTTTACTCGAGTATATACAATATATATATAATCCAGCAGACTTTTCTAATTAAAGGTATTTAGGAATTTTGTCATTATGACATGTAGTTTATATATTTATTTTTCTTTATTTCCCGAACAACCCCTTTAATGAAAATACAGTACTGGCCAAAAGTTTAGGTAAATGTGGAGAAATGCTGCAGAGTACGGGTATGTTCACATGGCATGTTGAGTCCGTGTGAACATATGCTTTTAGATGCGTGTTTGGATCCTTCTGTCGGACACTAAACGGACCCAAACACGCATCTAATAAATGGCAATGTGATTTCCATTGCTTTTAATATGAAACGCGTATCGGTGTTCACACGAGTGATCGCCGATGCGTGTCTCATTGCATCTTTCGGATCCGTTCCAAGAATGAACATTCAATTCTTGGTCCGAAATACACAGCAGAAGCCCTATCTAAAACTATAGGGTGCAATCCTGTTGCATCCAACACACATCCAAACACGCAGCTGCGTGTGGGATACGTGTTGGATCCGTTTAGGATCCGATCCCTGCTGCATTTTTGGATGCGATTTTTGGATCCAAAACGGATCTGAAATTGGATCCAAAAACGCCTTGTGAACATACCCTAAGAATGCTTTCACAAATAGAAGTGTTAATAGTTTATTTTTATCAATTTACAAAATAAAAAGTCAATGCTAAAATCTGAAGTTGTGTGATACAATTTCAAAGAACATCTCTGATGCATGAAATATAATAAAAGAGGAAAATCAGACCCCTGAAATAGTGTAGAAAATATATAGAATAAACAATGGAAAACTAGGAAGAAACAAAAAAGAATTAAAAGGGGTTGTCCATACCTTTAAGAAATGAAAAATTAAAAATAGCTTTGCTTTCTTTCAGTGCTCCATATGTGCTCCATATACACACCTGCTATACCTACCACTACTTGATATGCTCCATATACACACCTGCTATACCTACCACTACTTGGTATGCTCCAAATACACACCTGCTATACCTACCACTACTTGGTATGCTCCATATACACACCTGCTATACCTATTATTACGTGGTATGCTCCATATACACACCTGCTATACCTACCACTATTTGGTATGCTCCATATACACACCTGCTATACCTACCACTACTTGGTATGCTCCATATACACACCTGCTAAACCTATCACTACTTGGTATGCTCCATATATGCACCTGCTATACCTACCACTACTTGGTATGCTCCACATACGCTCCTGCTATACCTACCACTACTTGCTATGCTCCATATACACACCTGCTATACCTACCCCTACTTGGTCTGCTCCACATACACACCTGCTATACCTACCACTACTTGGTATGCTCCATATACACACCTGCTATACCTACCACTACTTGGTATGCTCCATATACACACCTGCTATACCTACCAATACTTCGTATGCTACGTATAAACACCTACGATACCTACAAAAGATAGGTATGCTCACTATAAACACCTCCTCTACCTACCACTACTTGGTCTGCTCAATGTACACACCTGCTATACCTACCTACCACTACTTCGTATGCTCCATATTCACACCTGCTATACCTACCACTACTTGGTATGCTCCACGTACACACCTACTATACGTACCACTACTTCGTATGCTCCATATACACACCTGCTATACCTACCACTACTTGGTATGCTCCACGTACACACCTACTATAAACGTATCTCACTACCACCTACTTCGTATGCTCCACATACACACCTGCTATACCTACCACTACTTGGTATGCTCCATATACACACCTGCTATACCTACCACTACTTGGTATGCTCCACATACACACCTGCTATACCTACCACTACTTGGTATGCTCCATATACACACCTGCTATACCTACCACTACTTGGTATGCTCCATATACACACCTGCTATACCTACCACTACTTGGTATGCTCCATATACACTCCTGCGATTACCTACCACTGATTGGTATGGCTCCCTATACACACTGCTCTACCTACCACTACTTGGTCTGCTCAATGTACACACCTGCTATACCTACCTACCGCTACTTGGTATGCTCCATTTACACACCTGCTATACCTACCACTACTTGGTATGCTCCATATACACACATGCTATACCTACCACTTTTTGGTATGCTCCTTATACACTTCTATACCTACCACTACATGGTATGCTCCAAACAAACTACTACTATACCTACCACTATAATACTATTGTACCTACCACTACATGCAGTGGTGAAACTACTGTTAGGACAGGACGGGCTCTAGTGACAAGTGATAGGATGTTAAGATAATTGCTTTGTAGATCCAAGGATCAAACACTCTGGTTTGGAACGGCTGAATGAAGCGTTGGTTAAAAAGTCTTAAAATATACTCAACATAAGTTGAGAATAAAACATTTATTTCAATCAATGTTTTATTCTCAACTTATGTTGAGTATATTTTAAGGGGCTTTTTTTAAACCCGCGCTTCCCCTTTTAGCCGTTTCCCAAAAAAGCGTGTTTTTATCCTTGGATCCCCAAAAAAACAATTTTCTTATTTACTTCCCCCGGGGGTCCTCCATTTTGGGAACAAAGGGGGGTGGGGGGCGAGAGGGGTGCGTATTTTCCCGGGACCGAAAGAAACACTTTAGGGGGGCTTTACGGGGTGTACCGGCATTTGTACCGCGGACCCCCGTTTTGGGGCAACCCGCCTTTGTTTCTTTTAAAACCCGGTACATATTCGTTCGTGGGGGGTCCCAAAGGGGCGCTTCTTCTTTTTGCAGAGCAAACCCATTCCTTTTGAAGCTTCCGATAAAACGCACCACGGGCGAATACACCCCCCAAGTGAAAAGGTTTTTTTGACAGGGCCAGACGGGCAGTGAAAAGCAATTACAGCCCAAATTTATGTTGACTGCTTGCCCCGGGGACTTTAAAAAGATGCTGTCGCCCGTCCCCTAGGGGCCCCTCTTTGGGTTAATTTAAATTGGCACGGGAAATTGGATTATTCAGGGCCCCCAAAGTTTTTGGGAAATTTTGGGCCCTTGTTTTTGATAGCTTTAAATTTGGGGGCTTATGTAGTAGCGTCTTGGGGTAGTGGGACTTGTTTGGGTAAAACAGGGATTTATGGGAAGGGAATTTCTTGTTGGTTTTCTAGTAAATTCATGACTTTTTTTAAGAGTTCCCCCATAAAATGTTTGGTTGGGGGGGTGGTTTCCAGGCTAAAAACTTTTTCTATTTGGGGCTCAGGATTAAAAAAAAAAACCCCTTAAAAAAACCCCGCTTACAATCAAAAGTTCGAGAACACCTAAATTTTTCCAGCTATTTTTTGTCATTAACACATTTCTGGTACAGGAAATGACATGAAATTATTAAAAGGTTCTAAAGTTACTAATATAAAAATAATAGGAATTTTTAAACTCAAACACAACAATAGTCTAAGGCCTCGTTCACACGGCTTATTTCTCGCGGAAATTGGCGCCGTACTCCACGCCGGTTTTTCGCTGCGTTTACCCGCCAATCCGTCGGAGAAAATTAGGGGAATCATGTCTCATAGAGAACAGGGGGGGATTCCCTCGCTCCTCCCCCGGCGAAACCCCCGCTGCGGGGGGAGAAAGTGACATAAACATTATTTCGGCGGGGACGCGCTTTTAACAATGCATTGTCTTGGGGGGGGAGCGGCGCCCCCCACGCGCTCTGGCCCCCCCCGGTCCCCCCCCCTATTCCCCCCGGATTTGTGGCGCAACCCGGCTCAAAAACCCCCGTCGGGAATAAGCCGTGTAACCGGCCCTAAATGTTGTTTATAACAAGTTTTTTTTAAAAAGAAGCAAAGAAAGCAAATTATGGTTTGGGTGCAAACAGGGCCGTTCCCAGCTAAATTGACTCAGGGGGGAAGTGAAAAAATTTCGACCATCCCCCTCCCCCCGTAGTTGCCCCCTTTGCAGATGGGTTTCCCCTGTACCCAATTTTTAAAACCTCCTGTAACCATGTAGCCCCAGCAGCCATGATAGTTGCCCTTGTAGCCCGTTTTCCCCTGTACCATGATGTTGCCCGTTGTATTGCCCCTGTAGCCATTTGCCCCCCGTAGCCTGCTAGTTCCCCGTAGCCAGTCGCCCCCTGTGTCAGTTTTCCCCCCTGTAGCCTTGTATTTCCCCCCGTAGCCAGTTGCCCCTGTGTCAGTTTTCCCCCCCGTCCCATTTGCCCTGTAGCCGTTTTCCCCCCCTGTAGCCAGTTTCCCCCCCCTGTACCCATTGCCCCTGTAGCCTTTCCCCCCCTGTAAGCCCTGTAGTTCCCCCCTGACCCGTTTTCCCCCCTGTACCAGTTGTTTCCCCTGTAGAAAATTTTTTCCTCCCTGTAGCCAGCTGCCTCCCCTGTAGCCAGTTGCCTCCCCTGTAGCCAGTTTCCCCCCCGGTAGACATTTTTCCCCCTCTGTACCAGTTGTCCCCTTACCCAGTTGCCCCCTGTAGCCGTTTTCCCAGGGTCCCCATTTTCCCCCCGGGTACCCAGTTGTCCCTGTACCCAGTGCCCCCCTTTAGACATTTTTTCCCCCTTTAGCCAGTTTTGCCCCCTGTAGCCAGTTACCCCCGTAGCAGTTTTGCCCTTGTAGCCTTGCCCCTGTACCATTTTCTCCGTTCCAGTTGCCCCCTGTAGCCATTTTGCCCCCTGTGCCAGTTTTACCCCTGAGCCATTTAAACCCCCCCCTGTAGCCAGTTTCCCCCCTGTAGAAAAGGTAATAACAAAAAAAACGTACTCAACTTTCAAGGCTCCCTGCAACGGCCGGCCCCGGGAGTGGGATTCAGTGAAGCTTACACTCAGTTTTGGGGGGTTCTGGGGGAGCCGGGACTCACGTGCGGGGGGAAAAGTGGTAAAAACGGGGCCCCCCTTGACGCTGTGTATTATCAGCGCGTGACTGAGCGTGATAATCAGGGGAGGGGGCAGGAGGGAGCGATCCGTCTGCCTCCTCCCTTAAAACCGGGCTAAAAATAATGTGTGCAGCTGCTGGCTTTGACTCTGCACGGCTGTTTTACAACGGCGGTGTAGAGTCCAGGGCTCACCGCGGGGCCGGCAACGCGGCCCGGCGCCCTGGGCGATCGCCCGCCCCTAGGAACGGCCCTGGATGCAAACTATTCCACCTGTGTCTCAACTTTGAACATTACTTTTGAACCCTGATTTGTGTCCCTGGTTAAACAGATACATTAATTTTCAATATGAAGATTGAGGTGACTACCTTGAATAGTCAAAAATGTAGACTGAATTTATTTAGACAAAGTTAATAATTTGTATTCATTTAAACTTTATTATTTTCTTTCATTTATAAGTATATTTGAGCCATTAATCTGTTTAAAGGGGTTTTGCCACAATGCAATGTTGACGTAGGATCCTCCAAAATGGTTATTTAATCAATTTTCTAAATATATGTGATTACAAAAAGTGAAGCCTCTGAGAGCTACAGCTTTCTTACCATGCCCTTAGTTACCTGACAGTTTACATTAGACACGACCAGAAGCTGATCTGGCCGGGCTTGTGCTGTCTGCACTTCTTATCTGATGACATGTAGGAGCTAGCAAGGGACTGTGGAGAAATATCCTGTCTTTTGTATAGAGAATCCACTGGTTCTAATGTAATTATATGTGTTAACATTATAGACGCTCCCTGGCACTGCTTTTCTCTGCTTAGATCCCCCTCCCCCCCTATGACTCAGCATGCTGAGTTAATATTGTCTCCTGATCAGATAACAGGTAAGGAACTTACTTCTTGGCAAACTCCTTTAATTATTAGTAAAAGCTGTAGTGTATATTGAACTACATGATTTTATTGGGTTCATTTCAGAAGAAATTGCTATTTTACTATGTGGATGAATTGTAGTTTTTGGCTTATGAATTTTGATGTAGAATTTTGTAAATAAGACAGTTATATAAGATTCATTTTGTCATAATTCATGTATTATATTTATTAAAGTTGTTCTCCAGTTCATTTTAATGTAATACATTTAAGATACTGATGATCCAATTAAATTATAAAAAAAAAATCTCTACTCTCCTTGCTACTCATCACTGTTACAGCACTGACATTGCAGCTGTCATATGCCAATGTTTCGAAGTAAATCATTCAGATTAGCAATGTCTGAAGCCAATCAGTGGCTGCAACAACCAAATGTAAGCAGAAGACCTGGAAGACACCACCAGCAGCGTCAGTGCTGCAAAGGCAGGGAGTATTGAAGTGAGCATAGATTTTTTTTACATTTTTTGGGAGCAACAGTATCTTAAATCTATTAATTGAAGTTGGACTGGAGAACTGCTTTAATAGTTATTCACTGAATGTACAATATTATTTTTATATTCTATCTTTCATACCCTAGACTTCCTCTTCCCTATAAGGTTTTTTCCATTTGGAACAAAATGTTGGACAAATATTGTTGCACCATTGATTATGTTGTTAACAGTCTGTTTGGGAAACTTTTTCCTTATTCCTTTTTAGAGTATATGGACTATATAATATAATGTATAGACTATTGTGGGGACTAGCGGTCACAGAGGTAGGCACAAACGGGATGGTTGCAACCAAAAATATAGGGTTTTATTTTAGAAGCACACAAAAACAGCAAAAACAAACAGACAGTCTTTTGTCAAGGCTTACGCCAGCCATTTAACATGCAGCACAAAACATACGATATACTTTTCCCGCATCAAAAGGGACACCGGTTATACTCCACCGTGTGACAGGTAAAGTCTCTGGAAAGCAACCTCCTCGGTCTGGGTTCAATGGTCGTAGCAGCTCCTTCCTGCTAAGCACCATCTGGAGAAATGACTCCTGACACCAATCAGCACCAGGTTGACTCTCTCACCTGGTCTCTTCCTGCACAGGCTTTAGAGGCCTAGGGATACCGGTAAAGCCTGGACCGGAGGGGTGAACGGCCTCCCACCCACCCACGCTACAGCCGTTCAGAAAAAACAGCCCAATAAAGCTGCACAGCAGCTATACTAAAATACACAATCATCTAAGTGACCTATGGTTACTTAACTATACTGCTGTTTTTCCCCCACCAAGGTCCGGTTCCTTGGTGGGCCCCACAAAGTGCAGTTCTCCTTCTGTCTTTCCAGACAAATAAAAGGCCAGGATGTACCAGTTGTACTGGGCTTCCCATGAACTATCCCTACTATTTGCAGCCATCCTACCTGGCACAAATCTTCCATCCACAATCTAATCCTGCTTGTATGCTTACACATCCTCCCCCTCTGCCCAAAGGCCGAGGGGACAGGGCATCTTAAAAAAACCCCACCAAACAGGTGAGCCTAGACAAGGCGTCCAGTCAATATATATGATGTTTCCCCGCCCTGTTTATTCTACCACAAATTTAAAATTCGGTGACAGTTGCCATGAACAATCTTGTCACCCATTGCGTTATTGCCCTTTTATTCGGTTACATCCACTGTAAAGGGGCATGATTTGTCACCAACCTGAATGTATTCGACCCTGCCAATAGAACCAAGCAAAAGACTACCAAAGCCCACTTTATCGCCAAGACAGCTCTTTCAACTATGGAATAGTTTCTTTCACAGGATGTAAAGCTTCCAACGCAAATATAGTAATGGGGGGCTCCTCACCATCACCTCCGTGTGACATGACTGCACCCAACCCCCACCTCTGAGGGCGTCTGGTCTGGGATAACAACTCCTTAGTAAAGTCAGGTGCCGACTAATACTGGCTGGCTCAGAGGCTTTTTTTTTCAGGTCCTGAAATGATTTCTCATCCTCCTCAGACCATTTCAACCATCACTGCCTTCCTCCCATTGTTAGGTCGTCATCAAGGGCTGCAACTGTGAAGCGAAAGTTCGGCACGAACTTTTGCGATAGTACCGATAATCCCCATACGCTCGTCACCTGCTTTTTGTAATAGTTGTGGGCACCTCTTGAATTGCCTCTACTACTTTGTTTATTTGGGCGTCTTATTGTGCCCCTCCCCACAATATACCCTACAAGTATCCGGCTTCTTTCCAGGCCAGATGGCCATTGATTTCCGGGTTAGCTGTAAACCCCGCCTCCCCTTAGTGAGTTGAAACTGCCTGTACCTTGCTGAGATGGGACTCCCTAGTCAGTACTGAAAAAATGACAATATCTCGGAGATAGGCGATGCGTACCTGGTATGGGTTTTAGAATCTTATCCATTGCCCTCGAGAAATGAAGCTGGGTGCCCCCTGTAAACTCAAAAGGCATCCTGGTGTAGTAAATAGCCCCCTGAGTGGAGAAGGCAGTTTTCCTCTTTGGCCTCTTCTACAGGGGAATCTGCCAGTAACCTTTTCGTAATCTCCAGTGTTGTTTATGTACCTGGCTGACCGCAGCCCTCAATCAGTTCATCCACACCTGGGCATCCGGATAGAAACCAATTAGATACCTCATTGAGTCGGCGGAAATCACCGCAGAAGCGCCAGGTCCCGTTTGGCTTAGCACACAACACAAGAAAGGGGCTAGACCACCCGCATGTATGGACTCTTCCAATGACGCCAGGGCCAACAGCGCCTTACTTCCCAGAGACCGCCTGTCTCCGAGCTTCTGGGATTTGGTAGTGGTTGACATGAACTTTAACTCCCAGGTCTGTACATATCTCATGCTGTACCACATCTGTAGTGCCTGGAAGGTCAGTGGAAGAGGTCCATATTTGCGCTGTAGCAACCTCCCAGTCTCCTGTCTTTGATGTTTGAGGACAGGGCGTCCCTATGACAACCTTCCTAATATCTGACTGTACTCCACTTGGGCTCAGGGACACTACAGGGTCCTCCTGGTCATGCCACGGCTTTATTAAATTTTTATGTGGTAAAGTTGAAATGGTTTTCATTTCCCTGGCTGATGTATTTTATAATTTTACCTCCTCCCAACTCTCTCTACCACTTTTAACGATAAGGTCCGGTGCATTTAGCCAGAACTTACTCTCGACCGTGGAACAAGGCGCAATACGCAAGCTCCCCAGGGTTAGAACGTTCCTAACCCTGAGCGGCCCTTTTGTATACCCGGCTCTGTGACTCCTGTGCCCTCCACAGGTGCTCCTTCACAATGGGCATTACCCGCTGATGCGATCCTGCAATCTGGGCGAGGTGTTCTACGAACACTTTTGTAGTGGGGTAGCCTCACTCTCGCCATGTCCTCTTGGCGATGTCCACATACCCCTAGGGAGTTTCTCCCATACAACACATTCAAACGGGAAAGACCCAGTGAAACTTGAGAACCTCGTCAGATGTAGAATAGAAGGTATGGGAGCATACAATCCAATCCCTCCCATCCTTTTCTACCACCTTCTCAGCATGCCCCTTCAGGGTTTTATAAATCTCGTCCGCTAATCCTATCAGTTTGAGGATGAACTACCGAGGAGCCTCAGTTGTTTTAATGTGCAGTAGTCTACACTGGTCCTGCATTACCCTAGACATGAAGGGTGTCTCCTGGTCTGTAAGAGGAATTTCCTTTGGCAAACCTGCCGTTCTATAGGAAACCTTCATCAACTCTGGGGCAATATCACTTCAGAGGACGGGTTTTCTTAGGGAAATGAGGCCTCTGGATCCTGTAGCTAATCTATATGACTAGAATGTCTGTGTGCCCCGAGCATACTTGACTAAAGGCCCTATGAATCCAAAGCGATTCGTTCGAATGGCACCTCGATAATTGGGGAGGGGAACTAACGGGCCGGAAATGGACATAGAGCGGTAGTTGGAAACGTGGGGCAGGACTTACAGAATTGGCAATCTCTTGATGACATCCGGGCCAGTAAAACCGTTTAAATAACCGCTTTTGCGTTTTCTCCACGCCCCCCAAGTGAGTGCCCCCTATCGACATGACTGTGAGTCCATATCCAGTACCATCATCCTATAAGGTACAGCACCAACAGTTGTTCACAATTTCCCCTCGTATCTCTAGCAACCCGATACAGCAAAACATTTTTCTGTACCAGCAAATGCGGAAATCTTTTCTCGCGTGTCCGCTCCTTGCGGCACCTCATTAAGTACCGTTACCTGTTCCCTATGTCATTTCTATTAGGGTGAGCGTCTCTGCACTAGCCGTGCAAAAGTTCTCACGTGACTCTCCAGGTCCGTTATAGTTTTGCTCAGCAGGCGGACAACTCTTCCTCGCCTCTTGCCAATGACAGCTAACGGGAAAGTTATGATTAACATCAGAGGTCACCCCTACCGCTCATATTAGTACCTCCTTACTGCTAGGGAACTGACTGAGGGGTTTTGGGGACTCACGGCCCTCACAGTCGTCACCTTGGGGTTTGAGTACCAAAGAGTTCCCAGAACACTGGAAAGGTCCCTTCCCAGGATTAGGGGAGTAGTAAGTCTGTTATGATGCCCACCTGCATGGCTCAGAGTACCCGCAAACAGTCTCGATATCACTGTCGCCAGTGGGTAGTGCTTCGTGTCCCATGATGCCAGACCACCCCACGCCGTTTTCTGGGGTAACCAGGTCATGCGGAATGGCACTCACAAAGAGGGGTAACTAGTGACTGCCAGAGTCCTAGGGCAGGGTCCCCCGCGAACGACCACCCCCCCACCACAAAACCCTTGGAAACCCCATTCACACTGGACACGGCATTCTGAGGCCTGGTCTTGGCAGGGCAAAGTGCACTACAGGCAGGGTGAGCAAACATGAGAGGCGACGGTGGATGGCACACACTCCATATCTCCTCCTGCGGGTGACAGTGCGCTGCAATATGCCCAATTGTTGGCACTCGTCCAGCAGCGCACTTCTGCTCGGGCCACCCAGGAGGTTTTTTTAAGTGGGCGAAGTAAACTTCCTGGCCGACCAACCTCTCTCTTCCGGTGGAACCACCACCCCGACACTTCTCCCGTAACGGTTCTCCTTGTCGTCGCGGTAGAAAGCTTTGACAGCTTGAACCCCTGGAGCTGTGGGCATTTTTACTTTCGGCCCCAGATAGGACTCAGCAGTGTATAGCCGCTCCACGTGGGCAATCACTTGGTACCAGCGTCCTGTGGTCTCATGGGCAACCCAACGATGCAGCTCTCCTCGGGGCAGTCCACTTGCGTATGACGGTCCATGAACAATCCGGTCCCTAAACGAATGGCGGATGGACTCAGAACTCAGGTGCAGGCCACTTGCGCACAAGGTTGTAGAAGATCAAACAGCAGGGACGGGGCAGCTTAATGCTTCTCAAACCACAATCATGGACTCTGCGGCCCGCACCGGCGAAGGGTAACACCCAGCCCTGGCCATAATCTCTGCCATATAAGGTGAGAGTCATAGTCCTTGGCATTCTCTGAAGTGAGGTCAAAAGTAGGCCTTCTGCCTACCCGCGATAATTATGGCTGCCAGAACTTCCGTCCATACGTTCATCCGGGAGTTTCTCTCTTTTTTTTTTCCCCCGAGCCAGCCTTTCAAACACCGCCAGATACGTCCTCTACTTCATCATCAGGTGGTCATCTTGTTGCAGGCGCGTCTGTAACTGCGGCCTTTTTACTGTGCACGACCCCACGAAACATCCACCTTCTCTGGGCAGTAACATGGTCCTCGTGAGCGCTGAAATCTGTTTTCCAGCAACAGACTGGTTATTCTTGGCTGGTTGGGCATTGCCTGCACCAAGTGCTTGCATAGTTCCTCCATTGCTGGGGACTGGTTAGGCAGGAATGCAGCACCCTTCACCCAGGACATCAGTTCACAAAAACGTATGTGCTGCTAGTTACCCTTATCAACCATGCCGCATCCTCCAATCCCATATGTGGGGACTAGCGGTCACAGAAGGTGGCACAAACTGGATGGTTGCAACCAAAAATATAGGGTTTCGTATTTTAGAAGTCACACAAAACAGCAAAAACAAACAGACAGTCTTATTCATTGAGGCTTACGTCAGCCATTTAACATGCAGCTACAAACATAACGATATACTTCCATCATCAAAATTCACACCGTTATATCCACTGTGGGGACAGTGTAAATCTCTGTAAAAGCAGATCTCCTCGTCTGGTTCAATGGTCTTGTAGCAGCCCTTCTGCTAAGCACCATCTGGAGAAATGACTAACTCCTGACACCATCAGTCACCAGGTTGACATCTCTCACCTGTCTCTTCCTGCCATAGGCGTTTAGAGGCCTAGGGATTACCGGTAAAGCCTGGACCGGAGGGATGAACGGCTCCCACCCACGCTACAGCCGTCATAAAAAACAAGAGCCCAATAAAGCTGCACAGCAGCTAATACTAAAACATATACACAATCATCTAAGTGACCAATGGTTACTTAACTAAACTGTCTGGGTTTTTTTCCCCACAAGGACCAGGTTCCTTTGGGGCCCCCACTCACTTAACTAGAGTGCAGTACTCCTGCTGTCTTCAGACTTTGAAAAGGCCGGATGGACCACTGAACTGCCTTCCCCTGAACTTCCTATCAATTTGCAGCATCTAGCCCCGGCACATTCACTTCCATCCACTATCTTTCTGCTGGTTTGCTTACGACATCCCCCCCTCTGCCAAGGCCAATGGGACTGGGCACATAAAACCCCACCAAACAGTGGAGCCTTGACAAGGACGTCAGCATTTGATATGATGTTTCCCCGCCCTGTGTTCACCACAGAATTTAAAATCGTGCAGTCAAGGAACTATCTTGTCCCCTTTGTCGTTAAGTGCCCTTGTTTCGGTACATACCACTGTAATGGGGCATGATCTGTCACCGAACCTGAATTTTCCTCACCTGCCTGGATAGAACCGCAAAGACTCCGAAAGCCCACTTTAATCGCCAGACACGCCACCATTTCTACTATGAAATAAGTTTGTCTTTTGTCACAGGGATGTAAGCTTCCTACTCAAATAAGTAATGGTGGTGCACCTCACCATTCACCACCTGTGGACATGAATGCAGCCCAACCTACCGACCTCTGAGGCATCTGTCTGGATAACAAACTCTTAGTGAATCTGGTGCCACTAATACTTGTCTGGCATGACAGAAGGGCTTTTTTCAGGGCCTGAAAATGATTTCTCCAGCCTCCTCAGACCATTTATCACCATCAAGCCTCCTCCCTTTGTTAGTGTTGGGGGGTGGTTGGGGGTGTTATCGGGTCAGCAGGGCATGCAACTGAAGTGAAGTTCGGCATGAACCTGCAATAGTACCGAAATGGTGGTGGGGAGGGGGGTTGGTGGGGTTCCCCCCCAGGAACGCTCTCACCTGCTTTTTTGTAAGGGGTTTATTGGCCCCACCACTGAATTGCCTCTACTTGATTATTTTGGGTGTCTTATTGTGCCCCAACCCACAATAAAGCCCAAGTATCAGGGCATCTTCCACTCCAAGCCCCAAATGGCG
This sequence comes from Phyllomedusa bahiana, assembly GCA_025379985.1. Taxonomy (NCBI): domain Eukaryota; kingdom Metazoa; phylum Chordata; class Amphibia; order Anura; family Hylidae; genus Phyllomedusa; species Phyllomedusa bahiana. The sequence goes on from JAODAL010032455.1 coordinate 42,058, forward strand.
CATTTTGTCACGGGTTATACGCTGTAAAACCACTCCTTGCCTCCCTTAGTGAGTTGGAGAACTGCTGTACCATATGCTGAGATGGTGAACTTCTCAATCAGTATGAAAATGGACAATATCATCTATGATAGCAGATGCGTACTGTATTGGGTATTAGAATCTTATACCATTGCCCTCCCGTGAAATGTAGCTGGGGCCCCCTGACACTCACAAGGCATCCTGGTTTAGGTGAAATAGCCACACTCTGAGTGGAGAAGCAATTTTCTCTTTGGCCTCTATCTTGACAGGTGGAAATCTGCCAGTAACTTTCGTAAGCTCCAGTGTTTGTGTTATGTACCTGGCTGACCGCAGTCCTCAATCAGTTCATCCACGGCCACGGGCAAATCCGGATTAGGATCCCACTTAGATACCCTCGATTGAGTCGGTCGGAAATCATCGCAGAAGCGCCAGTCCCATTTGGCTTAGGCACCAACACAAGTGGGGCTAGACCACCACCCGCTTTTGGACTCTATCAATGACGCCCAGTGGCAACATTCGCCTTACTATCCTCAGAGACCGCCTGTCCTCCGAACTTCTTGGGATTTGGTAGGGTTTGACAAGATCTTTTATACCCAGGGTCCTGTACATATCTCATACTGTACCACAACTGTAGTGCCTAGGGAAGGTCAGTGAAGATATCCCTATTGCGCTGTAGCAACTCCCAGTCTCCTGTCTTTGATGTTTGGACAGGGCGTCCCCTATGACAACCTTCCTAATATCTGACTGTACTTCCACTTGGGCTGTCAGGACACTACCAGGGCCTCTCTGTAATGCCACGCTTTATTAAATTTATGTGGTATAGTTTGAAAAGGTTTTTCTTTTCCCTGGCTGATGTATTTATAATTTACCTCTCCAACTCTACCACTTCATAAGGTCCCTGCCATTAGCCAGAACTATACTCTCGACCGTGGGAACCATGACCAATACGCAGTCCCCAGGGTTTTTAACTGCCTAACCCTAGCGGCCCTTTTGTCATACCCAGGCTCTGTTACTACCTGTGCCCTCCGCAGGTGCTCCTCACAATGGGTAATACCCGCTGATGCGATCCTGCATCTGGGCGACGTGTTCTACTAACACATTTGTAGGGGTAGCCTCACTCTCCCATGTCTCTTTGGCGATGTCCAGCATACCCCTAGGGTGTCTCCCATACAACAATTCACATGGGGAAAACCCATGGAAGCTTGAGAACCTCTCTGATGGAGAATAGAAGGTATGGCAGCAACAATCCCAGTCCCTCCCATCCTTTCTAACCACCTTTCTCAGCATCCCCTTCAGGTTATATTTTAAATCTCCGACTAAAACCCTCAGTTTTGAGGTGATACACCAGTCCCCCAAGTTTTTTAATGTGCAGTATCTACACAGGGCCTTTATTACCCTAGACATAAAGGGGTTTCCCGGTCTGTTAGGAAAATTTCCTTTTGCAAACCCCTTCAAGAAGACCTGCATCAATTCCCGGGGCAATAACTTCGGACGGGTTTTTAGGGGAATGGCCTCTATACCTGTAGCATAATCAGTATACTAGAAAGACTGGTGGCCCCGTGCAACTTGACTAATGGCCCCGAATCCATAGCGTTCGTTCGAAGGCACCCGATAATGGAGGGGAACTAACGGCTCCGAAATGGGACAAAGGACGTTAGTTGGAACGTGGGGCGGACTTACAGAAATTGGCAAAAATCTTGATGACACCCGGCCATAAAACCGTTTAAAAAAACCCCCTTTTTTTTTTCCCGCCCCAAGTGCCCCCCTAGCACAAATGTGGCCAATCCATACCATCCTCCTTAAAAGGGGACGCACCAAAATTGTTTACAATTTTTTCCCCCCGACTCTACAACCCATCACAAATCATTTTTGTACACAAAAAAGCGGGAAAACTTTTTTTTCGGGATCCGGGTCTTGGGCACCTCATTTTTACCGTTACCTGGGCCCATGCATTTTTTTAGGGTGAGGGTTCGCAACGAAAGGCCATGCCCAAAGTTCTACTTACTGGGAAACCCTAAAAAAAGCATTTATGCTACTATCACACCTGAAAAACTCTAGAAATTTTTCGGGTTTGCCCATTTTTTGGGTCAAAAGATGTTTAAGCGCCCCGACTTTCAACGTATCTCAGATAGGGGATCCTATGCTTCTTTTTCCTCTCAATAGAGCCAATCAATGCCCCCCAAAAGGTCAACCGACCTCCATTATTCAGGGAAAAAAAAAAATAAAAAACACCCCCCAACCTGCAAGCTGCCCTTCTTTTACCCGCCTGTGAGAGTGGGCGGTGCAGAAACCCAAAATGAGCACCCTTTTCCCCCCATTAATTAAAATCTGTGTGTCTACATGTATACTTGTATGATGCCGCAGCCCTGCCCAGTGGCACCCAGGGTTTTCATACATTTTTTCAGAAATGTTTTTGTGTGAAAACATACGTTAAAATTTGGGGTTAAAATTTTAACTTATATTGGGGGGGGAAAGGATGCCTCCATTTTGGGTTTCTGCACCCGCCCCACTCTCTCGGGCTGTCATAAGAAGGGCAGTTTTCAGGTTGTGTGTGTTTTTTATTTTTTCTCTCTGAATAATGGAGGTCGGTTGACCCAGTGAGAGCATAGTTGCCAACTTTTGAAAATGAAAAAGCTGGAGATTTTAGACGGCGGCAAAGATTTGCATGGACACGCCCATCTTTTTGGTATGCCACGCCCCTTCAAAAAGCCACACCCACTCCACCTAACTGCATAAAAGGCTTTGGAAGAAAGCCAGGTAGATGCCCTTATAGCAGGTAGTAACCCCCATAAGCAGGTAGTGCCCCTTACAGGCAGGTAGATGCCCCCCTTGTAGCCAGTAGATGCCCCTCGTAGCCAGGTAGGTGCCCCCCTTTTTTGCCCGGTAGTGCCCCCATTGTTGCCAGGTAGTGCCCCCATTGTTTGCCAGGTAGTGCCCCCTCTGTTGACAGGTAGTGCCCCATTGTTGCCAGGTAGTGCCCCCTCTGTTGCCAGGGGGATGCCCCCTCGTTGCCAGGGAGATGCCCCCCTCTGTTGCCAGTAGGTGCCCCCATTGTTGCCAGGTAGTGCCCCCATTGTTGCCAGGTAGTGCCCCCTCTTTGCCAGGTAGATGACCCCTGTGTTGCCAGGTAGTGCCCCCTCTGTTGCCAGGTAGATGACCCCTTGTTTGCCAGGTAGATCCCCCCTCTGTTGCCAGGTATGCCCCATTGTTGCCAGGTAGTGCCCCCTTTTGCCAGGTAGATGCCCCTCTGTTGCCAGGTAGATTCCCCTCTTTTTACCAGGTAGATGCCCCCTCTGTTGCCAAGTAGTTGGCCCCCTCTGTTGCCAGGTAGTGCCCCCATTGTTGCCAGGGAGATGTCCCCCGTGTTGCCAGTAGTGCCCCATTGTTGCCAGGTAGTGCCCCCATTGTTGCCAGGTAGTGCCCCCTCTTTTTCCAGGTAGATGTCCCCTCTGTTGCCAGGTATGCCCCTCTGTTGCCAGGTAGATGTCCCCTCTGTTGGCAGGTAGTCCCCCCTTGTTTGCCAGGTAGTGCCCCCATTGTTGCCAGGTAGTGCCCCCTCTGTTGCCAGGTAAAAAATCCCCCTCTTTGCCAGTAGATGCCCCCTCTGTTGCCAAGTAGATGTCCCCTCCGTTGGGCCCGTAGTGCCCCCTCTGTTGCCAGTAGATGTCCCCTCTGTTGCCAGGTAGTGCCCCCTCTGTTGCCAGGTAGTGCCCCCCATTGTTGCCAGGTAGATGTCCCCTCTGTTGCGGGGTAGCTGCCCCCTCTGTTGCCAGGTATGCCCCCTTTGTTCCCAGGCAGAGCCCCCCATATAGCTAATAAAAATAAAATAAAAAATCCACTTACCCTACCAGGCTCCTCCCAGCACGGCCGTTTCCGGAACGATCTCCTTAGCGGGTGCAGGGGAAGTGAGAGCAGCTGCGCGTCACTCCCCTGCAGCCGCGTGTCACTTCCCCTGCGCCCTGACCTGTATGTGCGGCGCACACACACCGGCGCCGGACATACAGGGGGAGGAGGAGGAGGAGCGACCCCTCCTGCCTCCGCCTTGTACAGCGAGACTCGGGGGGGGTGCTGCGGGCACCGGGGCCGCGACACCCGCCTGTAGGAGCGGCCCGGCGGCGCCAGAGTAGCGCACTACGCTAAATCTGTCGCCGCGGCCATTTAAAGGACCCCCGCCGCCTCTGGCGGCGTGAGGAATGCCAACTCCCCCCCGGGAGGGCCCGGGAGGGGACCCCAAATAGCGGGACCCCCCCGCCAAAAACGGGAGAGTTGGCATGTATGAGTGAGAGGCCTTGATAGGCTTTATTGAGAGGTAAAGATAGCATAGGACTGCCCTATCTGAGATCACGTTGAAAGTCGCGGGCAGCTTTAAAAATCTTTGATCAAAATATGCAAACCGAGAATCTCAGAGTTTTTTCTGTGTGATAGATAGCATAAATGCTTCTTTAGGGATTTCCACGTAATGTATTGCTCCTTTTGCAGTAGCGTGCCGCTGGCGGCGGTCTGTGTGTGTCCATGTATACTTGTATGTATGCCGCAGCCCTGCCAGTGGCACCCAGGTTTGCATACGTTTTTTCAGAAATGTTTTTGTGTGCAGAAACATACGTTATATTTGGTGTATATTTATTTTTAACTTATATGGGGAGGAAAGGGTGCCTCCATTTTTGGGGTTTCTGCACCCGCCCACTTTTCACAGGCTGTCATAAGAAGGGCAGCTTGCAGGTTGGGTGTGTTTTTTTAATTTTTTCTCTCTGAATAATGGAGGTCGGTTGACCCAGTGAGAGGCCTTGATGGCTCTTTTGAGAGGTAAAGATAGCATAGGACTGCCCTATCGGTTA